>JAQZBX010014026.1:0-39105 GCA_029593785.1 Cabassous unicinctus | reverse complement strand
ATTTATTTATTTATTTATCGCCCCCTTGCTGCTTGTGCTGCTGTGTCCATTCACTGCGTGTCTTCTCCGTGTCTGCTTATCTCCCCCTTGCTGTGAGGTCTTGCCGCATCAGCCCACGGCGCCGCGCGAGCCAGCCTGCCCTCACAAGGAGGCGCAGGGAAGCGAACCCAGGGCCTCTCATATGGTAAACGGGTGCTTTATCCATTGCGCCACACCCGCTTCCTGCCGTGAGGTTGCTGCATCAGCCCACCGCACCGCTCAGGCCGGCGTGCCCTCACAAGGAGGCCTCGGGACGCGAACCCGGGCCTCCCATATGGTAAACAGGGGCTCTATCCACTGAGCCACACCCGCTTCCTATATATCATATCTTATTTTTATTTCTCTTTTTACCATTTAGTTACTCTTACTAATAATCTTCCTTTCTATACTCTCCTCCAAACCTCTCTCCCCTGTCTTTTCCTTTCAACCTGCTTCTAGTATTTCTTGAAAGGCAGGACTCTTGATGAATTCTCTCAAGTTCTGCTTATCTGTGAATATTTTAACCTTTCTCTCATTTTTAAAGGACAATTTTGCTGGATACAGAATTCTTTGCTGGCAGTTTTTCTCTTTCAGCACCTTAACTATGTCATACCACTGTCTTCTCACCTCCATGGCTTCGGATGAGAAATCAGCACTTAATCTTACTGGGCATCCCTTGTATGTGATTGTTTTTCTCTTGCTGCTTTCAGGATTCTCTATCTTTGGCATTTTGACAACCTTATTAATATGTGTCTTGGCATAGATCTGTTAGGATTTATTCTGTTTGGAGTCCGCTGTGCTTCCTGGACATGTACATCTATCACCTGCCTATCTTCCTGCCACTTCTGGGGGATGAGTGCAGCCTGCTGCTCCCTACTCTGCCATCTTGGACCTACCTGGGCTATTTTTATTGTGACACATTGCTTTCTTAATAAACTTTAGCTCTTTATCCATATTTTCCTTCAACTCCTTGAATTCATTTAGGAGATTCATTTGAACATCTTTGATTAGTTGTTCCAACTTCTGAGTCTCCTCTGAAGTTTTAATTTGTTCCCTTGACTGAGCTATCTCACCCTATTCCTTAGTATGGCTTGTAATTTTGTGCTGATGTCTAGGCATCTGATTATCTTGGTTAATTAAAGATGTTTCTCCCTTTTGTCTAGTGTTTTATTGTTGATTGGTTTTGTGTTAAGGCTTTTCTTTGATCCTTGGTCCAACTTACACTAGATATTTAGAATAGCCCATGTTTGTTCAGATTTTCTCAGCTCACCCTCATCTGAATCTTGCTCTGGATATGTGGTGCAATTTTTAAGTTTGCAATTGTTTCACCTCCAGGAGAAAGCTTCCTTTCCTCTGTTCCTTCTCTTGGAATTTTGACCTTTTCTATTTGAATTTCCTCCCCAGCTCCTACGATATGTTTAAATCCTCTCCCTCACTTTTCAGTTCTGGCTCTCTGTTTCTGGATATGCATGGGGCTCTAATGCATTGCTGTGAGCAGCTTTAGAGTCTCTGGTTGTGGTGGGAAGGACCGGGGCTGCTGCCACTGAGTGATTCCCAAACTGCACAGGACTGAGTGAGGGAGAAGGGAAAAGGAACGGACTGGCAGGTCCTGGATGGAAATTTCCTACTAACAGTTTTCTTTCTCTTCAATTCAGCATTTTTGGAGTCCTTCTCCAGTCTCTACCATCCTCTAGAGTTCTAAGCAAGTGGGATTTGTCTTTTTAGTCACTAAGTCTCTGGGAAGGCTTATTCAGGGGATATCTTACATTGCCATGTTGATGATATCACCTCTTTATCAAGATGAGGTACTTAATTAATGAGTTTAAGGAGGAGCCTGTGTCCTTCCTCTTGAGAACTGGCAGTCTGTGGGAAGCACATTTTTCTGGTCTGCTGCTCCATGCCATAAGTTTTAGAGGCAGGCCCAGGTTTCCACCTGGGAGAGGTAAATCTATCTTTTGGAGTTCAATATTTGAAAGCCAACTTGCGACAGGTATAAGCCACATTCTCCATTACTAGCTTTATCAATGATAAAGGTGATTGTTTTAGTCTGTTAGGCTACTGTAGCAGTTTGATATTGTTTATGAATTCCAAAAACAGATACTGTTATGTTTGTGAACTGGTCTTTTCCTCTGGGCATATTAGATTATATCGGATTCAGAGGTTTCACTTTTAATTGATTGGGCCATGTCAGGATGTTGAGTCCCCGCCCCCTTGGTGGGTGGGACCTCACAGAGAAACCCCACGGCAGAGAAGGGATGCTGGAGTTTTAATGCTGGAACCGGGGAAGTAAGCACACAGAGGAGCAGAGAAAAGGCTTGATTAGAAACAGCAGAGACCCCAGGAAGAGAGATGAACAGTTTGCCTGATAGTCTACAGGTGGCCTTGTGGAGAGAGGCGAGCCCCAGGAAGAGAGGAACCCAGGAGGCCTGACCCCTCACAGACATCAGCAGCCATCTTGCTCCAACATGTGGCAATAGACTTTGGTGAGGGAAGTAACTTATGCTTTACCGCCTGGTAACTGTAAGCTTCTACCCCAAATAAATACCCTTTAGAAAAACCAACTGATTTCTGGTATTTTGCACCAGCACTCCTTTGGCTGACTAATATAGCTACCGAAAGCAATATACTAGAAATAGATTGGCTTATACAATGGGGATTTATAAACTTACAGGTTCAAGGCTGAGAAAAAAGTCCAAATCAAGGCATTAGCAGGTGATGCTTTCTCTCCAAAGACCGGCTGCCGGTGGTTCCTCTATCACATGGCAAGGCAAATGGCAGTGTCTGCTGGTCTCTCCCTTCTCTTCTGGGTTACATTGCTTCAGCTTATTGCTTCCATGGCTTTCTCTATCTCTCCCTCTCTCCATATTCATTCCACTTACAAAAAACTCCAGCAAGAGGATTAAGATCCACCCTGGGCCATGCCCTAACTAAATTAACCTAATCAAAAGGTCCCACTTACAATAGGTTTACACCCACAGGAATGGACTAGCTTTAAAAATGTGATTTTCTGGGGTCCCTACAGCTTCAGTCTATTACACTCCACCCTCTAGACCCCAAAAAGACATGTTCTTTCCAAACATAAAATGCATTAATTCCATCACAATATCTCAATATCGTTACTGAAATGATTTAAGGCTTTTACCAAGTCTCATAAAATCAGTTATAGGTGTGGTCTGTCCTGGGGTAAAATTCCCCTCCAGCTACAGACCTATGAAACTTAGTAATAGATTATCTGCTTCCAACATGCAAAGAAGGGGCCATCATAGGATAAACGTTCCCATGGTCATAGGGAGAAATTGGAAGGAAAACAGGAATCACAGATCCCACAACAGTTCCCAAACCCCACAGGACATACTCCATTAGATTTCAAGGGCTGAGAGTCATCTATGGAACAATCGTTTGTCTTCCGGGTTTTACAGCGTGGCAACCCCACCCTTTCCAAGGGCTTGCACAGTGGCCATGCTCTGAGCTGATCCTCATCAAGCATTAGGGTGGCGACCAGACGCTCCACAATCCCCCAGGCATCTTAGAAACCTGGGGTGGGGGGTGGTAACAGTCTTCCTGAGTAAAAGCATAGAAGGCCTGCCCTCTCCAAGCTATAGGGCATACTCATCCTTTTGTAGCAGACCTTGATCTGTTTTTCAAAACCCCCACTGCTGAAGCAGCTTCCTTCCTGTATTAGTCAGCCAAAGGGGTGCTGATGCGAAATACCAGAAATGGGTTGGTCTTTATAAAGGGTATTTATTTGGAGGAGAAGTCCACAGTTACCAGGCCGTAAAGCACAAGTTTCTTCCCTCACCAAAGTCCATTGCCACGTGTTGGAGCAAGGCAGCTGCTGACGTTTGCCAGGGTTCAGGCTTCTTGGGTTCCTCTCTTCTCGGGGCTGCGTTTCTCTCTGGGCTTAGCTCCTCTGTTTCCGCCACGAGGCCAGCTGTAGACTATCAGGCGAATGGCTTTTCTCTATCCCAGGGTCTTCTCTCCTTCCTCACGACCAAGCTCTTACTTCCCGGGGCTCCAGCTCAAGACTCCAACATCAAAATTGCAACTCAAAAACTGCTCCCTCTGTCCTTTGCTTTGCCTTTTATATTTGATTCCCCCCACCCACCAAGGAGTGGGGCTCAACGCCCTACTGACGTGGCCAAGGTAATGCCCTAATCATAACTTAATCATGCCTAGATTTGCAGACCAGTTTACAAGCATGATCCAATATCTATTTTTGGAATTCATAATTACATCAAACTGCCAAATGGCTACACTCCCTAACTAGTTTGCAAAAATTCCCATTTCTCCGAAATCCCCACCTACACACCCCATAGATCAGGGGATCTTAACCTTTTTTGTTCCACGGACCCCTTTGCCCGTCAGGTGAAAACCACAGGCCCCTTCTCAGGATGTAGCGGCAGGTAGTTTTAAGACAATCAACTAGTGTCGGGTCTAACAGCTACTGTAATTTCAAAGTACGGATGAGTGTAAGTGATTTTTCAAGATATGCAACGACAGTAACGTGATATGAAATGAATACTAGTGTAATTTATTGTGTACATTCACAAGTGAAGGAAATGCTAGATTTCAGTTATGGGTAAGAGAAAATAAAGTTGTTTTTTTTTTTTTCCAATTCAAGCTCATGGACCCCAAGGAGTCTGTGGACCCCTGATTAAGAACCCCTGCCATAGACAAATGCTTATTTTTAACAGCTCCAGCCAGATCAGCCTTAACTAACATCAACACAAAGATTGCCTAATTATAATAGTAAAAAGTACACTCACTGAAACTGGCACATACTAACCCACTAGAACAGAGGGACTTATTTAACCCCTGGACAAGTTCCTGCTTTCCTCTTTCCCCACAGAACTAACCAGGACTAGCAAAGCATGCGCTGAAAAGACCAGGCCTGAATTTAGGATGGCCCCGGGACATAAAATACCCTATCAGCGAAATCAAAGTGGGTGGGGACAACAGGAAAGAGGAATACAGTAGCTGAAAGAAAGCAAGAGGTCCAACCATTACAAATTCTAGCAACATCACAAGGCTGTTTCCAAGATAACAGAACCCATCAGCCAATGACAATAACCAACTTGGAATCATCAATTTAAATGTCTACTAACCAATCCCGATGTGCCAATAGCCCTAATATCCCTAATCCCACCTCCCTTTGTTTAATCCAATAAATATCCCTCACCTTTCCAGCTCAGGAAGACAGAGCTGAGGAAACTACTGTCCCGCTGTCTTCGCGAGGCTAACCTTTGCTAAGTAAGCTTTTCCTCTTCTCAAAATCATTGTGTCTACTGATTGAATCTGTGTGCACTGGGTGAGGACTCACTTTTGGTCCACAGCATTTTGGCACCCAGTTTGGGGCTGGGTCTTTAAGACCCCTGCCTGAGGAGTCTACAGCCCCACAGGACGGTGAGTGCTGGCTGCCGACGCCCAGGTGGCCACCTAGGTCCCTTTGTCTAGGGGCTTGGCAGACAAAACTCAGCCTCGTCCTCGCTGGTGTTGCTGAGCCCAAGGGCGCTTCATTTGGGGGAGAGAAGCAGACATCTTCTGGGGGAGTGAGTGTGTTTAGTTTTCTGCTCTTATGTGAGGCCTGTCCGCTGTTTTGGTTTTTGGTTACTAAGCTGAGATTGTAGGTTAGAGTCCTACCCTAACCCAGCTGGGTCTCACCTGGGTAACACTGAATGCAGGTCCCAGGCATATGAGAGTCAGTGGGTAAAGTGCTCATGCTGGCGGCTGAGGGACTGAGTCCCACTCTGGTTTATCAGTTCAACGTTTAGAAACTCTATTGTTAGGGCACCTAAAAGAGAAATCATAACCACGGGAAATGTTAATAGTACTATCAACAATGGCTGCAGTCCCCTAAAATGTATTCTTGATAATTGGTCAACATTTGAAAAAGAAAAGAATGATATTTCTGTGTAAAACTGCCCTGCCTCAATATGATTTAGAATCAAGAAAGAAATCACCTGAAAATGCTTCTATAGAGAAAAATCCTATATTATTTTTGGTTTTGCATTGTAAAAGAGAAGAGAAATGGGATGAAATATCATATGTATAATCCTTTATGTCCTTGTGTCAGAATAAAAATTTCCAGAAAAGTGTGCAAAATTATGGTTCAAACTAGTGAGTCTTATATTTCTGTTTTGTGTCTGACTTCTATTTGTGTCTGTCTGTTTAATGTATATTTTCCTACCTCCAGATGGTAATATCAAATTAACAAATAAAAATTCTTAAGAGAGCTCTATTCAAATTACTTAAAGATAAGTACTTTACATATATATATATATAAATTAGTATATACATAAATTAGTATTCCTAGAGTCCTGGAAATGAGAGAAGTTGAGCTTCTGGCACCTTTAAAACCCCCTGCCCTCTTCCTCTGTGTCGTGGCCTAACCTAAGTCCCCTTCTATAATGCTAAGATTTCTCAAATCCTACTGAAGACTCAATGAGTCTTGCAGAGAATTCAATCTTGTCATTCAGAATATGAGCCTGTTTACTGAGACTTTTGCCAACTGATTTACAAGACTGCTAGTGAAAGTCATGTAGAAATCTAGATTAAATTATTTGAAAAAGAAAAAAAAAAAAACTGAGGGGAAAAAAAGAGAGAACCCTCTCAAGCTCAAACATCAGCTAAATAAGCCCCACTAACCGCTCAAGGCACCAGCGTTCAGGGCACTAGCACTCATGATTACTGTAAACAACCTGGACATTAGAAAGGAAACTCCCTAAAGCTTTCTGAAACTATCAGCACCCCCAATGCCCTCTAAGAAAGCAAAGTTCCTTTCAATACACTGCATTCTGAGAATCTTGTAATAAGAATAAAGTATAATCTAAAATAAATATTTTGAATGTTTATTACTTATGCCCACAAAAATAAAAGTAATTCACATTTTAGGACTTTAATTTCTATATGAGAGCAAAGAGAAGAGATGTATTTTATCCAAAATCTGATTTTAATATATCTGGTCAGTTTATTTAAACAACTTAACTAAGCTTTATTTAACACAGAACCTAAAGTAAGAAATAAGATATCAGATTGATGTAATACCTGATGCATTTCAGAGTGTTTGGGGCATAAAATTAAAAAAGTATAAAGTCCCTTAAAGAAAAGCATAAAACTATAAACTTCCCCAACTAGGGAATGCCTGCTATTCTCTCAGGCTTACTAAAACTGTAATAAAATAAAATAAAATAAAACAAACAAACAAACAAACAAAAAAACACCCAAAAACAACAACAAAAAAAAACTACACATGGTCTAAATCTAAGATCCACTCCTTTTAGAAAGCAAATTATTCTCATTTAAACCTATAACAGGGAGACCTATGGAAAGAAACTCTAAAATATATAAACCTTATTTATGTCAATGCTTAAGAGTCAGCCCCCAGACAATCTCCTTGTTACCCAATATGGCCTCTCTCTAAGCCAAACTCTGCATATAAACTTACTACCTCCTCCCAAAGTGGGACATGACTCACAGGTGTGAGCCTCCCTGGCACCATAGACCTAATTAAAATATTAATCAGCAAAGCTTTCAGAGAAAGATCTTGATCAAAAGGGAGAAATGTTAAAAGAAAAAAAATAGAGTTTCTATGGCTAAGAGATTTCACATAGAGTTGGGAGGTCATCGTACATTTACTCTTATGCAACTGTCAGCCAGATATCACAAACTACCATAGTATAAAAAGCCTTAAGCAAAAATACTCCTAAAAGCCCTGAGGCTCTCTGGATAGCCAATTAACACCTAGATTGAAAGGGCCATATTTAGTCTTACCCACTCATCTCTTAAATTGCAGGGAATCAAGCCAGGAGCCCAATAATCCAGGGTCAAGTTCCAGACCTTTCAGGAAGAAAATACCCCTCCACTAAACGAATAGCTCACCTTTGCCTGGACAGACATGCAAGCCAATCCCCAAGCTCGAATTCCTCTTTAGAACAAAACCACCAGAAGTGGTGAGCAGCGTCAATCGCTCTGCTTGGCCTTGTATCTTATTTCTTGTTGCAGAAATAATGCTCATAATCTTTATTATGCTTCAGCAAGCTTGCTTGTTGCCAAAGAATGCAAATAACTGATGTTACTAATAAAATCGGCAACCCCCAGCACAGAGGAATTCCTTCAGCAGCAAGCTAAGATGCTCCACGTCTCTTTCATGTCCCCAACTGAGCCCTGAAACAGTAGGAAGTAGCTTAAGCAGTTGTCACCCATTTTCCTCAAAATTGAGGAATGGACAAAACAAAAAGAGGGAAATTGTAGTGGATCCTGACCCATTTTTCATAACCCCCACTGCCAAAGCGGCTCCCTCCCTAACCGGGTTGCAAAAGTTTCCATTTCTCATTTCTCCAAAATTCCCACTTAGACGCCCTATAGACAAATGTTTGCTTTTAATCAGCCTTAATTAGCTTTAAACTTTTTAAAAAAATTTCTTATGGAGGTAGCAGGGATTGAACCCAGGACCTCATATGTGGGAAGCAGGCAATCAACCACTGAGCTACATCTGCACCCCAATGAGAATTGGTTTTTTTCATTTGTTTGTTTTTTATGAAGGACTGGAGATCGAACCCATGACCTTGTACATGGGAAGAAGGTGCTCATCCACTTGAGCTACATTTGCTCCCCATTAATTAGCTTTAACTGTAAAGATATGCATAGTTAAAAGAAAGTTAACCTAGCAGAAAACTTTGCCTAATTATACTAGTAAAAATCACACTCCCTGAAACTGCCACATACTAACCCACTAGAATAGGCCCTTCCTCACTAACTTGTCAAAACTTTTACTTCCCTCCTTTAAGAGTAATGAGGTACTTATCCAACCCCTGGACAAGTTCCTGCTTTCTTCTTTCCCCCACAGAACTAACCAAGACTAGCAAAGCAGGCACTGAAAAGACCAGAACTGAACTTAAGATGACCCCAGGACAAAAAATACACTGTGAGTGAAATCAAAGTGGGCAGGAAAGAGGAACACGGGACCTGAAAGCAAGCAAGAGGTATGACCATTACAAAGTCCAGAAACATCACATGCCTACTCTTCAAGATAACAGAACCAGTGATAACAACCATTTTGCAATTCCTAATTTAAATGTCTAATAACCAATCCCAATGTACCAATAGTCCTAATATCCCTAATCCCACATTCCTTTGTTTAATCCAGTAAATTTCCTTCACCTTTCCAGCTCAGGAAGACAGAGCTGAGAAAAATACTGTCCTCCTGTCTTCACAAGGTTGATCTTTGCTAAATTAACTTTTTCTCTTCTCAAAATCCTGTGTCTACTGATTGAATCCGTGCACGTCAAGCCAGGACTCACCTTTGGGCCATAACACTTTCCACACACATGGTAGGTCCACTCTCTTGGCTTGAGAAGATGTCTCTGGTCCAGACCTCAGCTTCCGTCCTTCTGCCTTTGAAGTAATTTTTCCTTCACTCTGTCCCTTTTAGTCCAGGCTGGCAGTGGTTCTGTTCACACATCACACACACACACACACACACACACACACACACAAATCTTTCTGGTTTCACATGTAGTACACAGGGTCCCAACCATCAGACAGTAGGACTTTCCACAAATCCCTTCTGGATACCCGCATTTCTAATCTTGACTTGCACTGAAATGGCTGACTAGTTCCATGTTCAGTTAAACCCCGAAATGGGGACTTATTTTCCAGAAGCTCAGAATCTTCCAAACCATCAATTTCTGGTTTCTTTGTGCCCAGGAGTTCAACTCTCAGTTTATCCCTTTCCTCTCATGTTTTACTATAAGCTGCAAAGAGCAACCAGGCAGAACTTTCCACACTTATTTTGGAAATCTCCTCAGCCAAACAGCCAAGCTCATCACTTTCAAATTCTGCCTTCCATCCAACATCAGAACTCAATTTTTGCCAAATTCTCTGCCATTTTAAAACAAGGGTCAACTTTCTTTCAGCTTGCAATGACACATTGATTATTTCTGTCTAAGGACTCATCAAAAGTACCTTTAATGTCCATATTTCTACTAACAGTCTCTTCAAAGCAATCTAGGACTTTTCTATCAAGAATCTCACAAATTCTTCCCACCTCCACTCATTAGCCAAATTAGTTTTTAAATGCAATTTAAAAGTATTTTTTTTTTTTAACATTTTTTGATATTTGCAATAATACCTCCTGGTACCAAAATCTATTTTCGTCTGCTAGGCTGCCGAAAGCAGTATACTGGAAATGGTTGGCGTTTACAATGGGGGTTTAGTCGCTTACAAGCTCACAGTTCTGAGTCAGAGGAAAATGTCCAAATCAAGGCATCGGCAGGTGATGCTTTTTCTCCCTGAAGACCAGCTGCCACTGATCCTGGACTCCTCTGTCACACGGCAAGGCCCATGGCCGCATCTGCTGCTCTCTCCCTTCTTGTTTCCACAGCTCGCTCTCTCTCTGCCTCTCTCCATATTCATCCCATTTATAAAGGATTCCAGTAAGAGGATTAAGACCTAGCCTGGGCCACACCGTAACTGAAACACCTGATCACAAGGTTCTACCTACAATAGGTTTCCACCCACAGGGATGGATTAGCTTTAAGAACATGTTTCCTGGGGTTCATGCAGCTTCAGCTATCACAGTTGTACGTGGGCCTTCACGTGCTTATGCTTTTGCCTCATTTCTCATTGGATTAGGCACCGGGGTTCTCCAATTTTAAGGTGTACCAGACTCACCTGCAGGGCTTGTTAAAATGCGGACTGCTGGGCACCACCCCCAAGCTCCTGATTCAGCAGGTCAGAGGTGGGGGCTGAGGATGTGCATTTCTAGAAAGTTCCCAGGTAAGGCCGAGGCTGCTGGCCTGTGCACCACACTTGCACAACCACGTCTCTCTTGGCTGAGAGATGGAGCACTATTTGTTGGTCCCCTCGAGCTCCCGCAGAACTGAACGTCCTCAAGGCCAGCTGAGTCAGCCGCGCACCCTGGCAAACACCCTTTGGTCAGTATGAGTAACTCTTACAAATCAATGTCCTCTTCCAGCACACAGTGTGGGGAGAAACCAACGGTTATGGATTCCACTCATTTCTGCTCTCGGCAGCACACAGGCTGAGTCAGTGGCAGCCTGACATCAGCCCTGAGATGCTGATTCTATAACAGAATCCAAGACACGAGTGGAGAGTCTTTGAGAAAGCCTTACAGACCACTGTGCACAAACAAACATTTCACTGGGGCTTTTTGAAAATGAAGTGACTGGATTTAAAAACTTGTCATTAAAATATATAGAAATATGCATATATTAGTGAACAGCTTGATGAATCTTTGAAAACTGCTCTACCCTTGTCTGCTCTGTGACTTTGGGCAAGTCATTTAACTCCACTGGACTTTGATATCTATACTTGGGTAATAATAAATTGGTCTCTAGAACACATTTCTCTCCCTAAATAGCGACAACCTGTGGGTGCTCCGCACCCTTTTCTCTCCCTTTGGATTTGGTGCAGCAATGCTGTGCGTCTGCTGGACAGCCCACTCACCCAGCTCTGGGGAAGCATAGCACAAGGAGTCCTCAAGGCAGAAATGAAGAGACTTGGTACAAATTCTGAGCAATGATGGCACCCATTCACTTGTGAAGTGAGGAACAGGCCACCCTAGAGAGGACCATTCCTTCATCCATTCCTTCGTTCAGGTGTTTATGACCATCTTGTGTCCCAGGCACTGCTCCCAGTGCTGGAAATACAGAATGAATGGTGCGATGGGCTCGCTGCCCCCACCCCGCCTCCGCATTGCCCACCTCACCCGACACTGCCAGGGCCCATGCTGCTCAGGTCTTCACTCAGTGATGATTCGTGGTAGAACTGGAAGGTACAATTTTTTCCTCCAAGAAAGCTGCTAAAGGAGCGAGCCAAACTGCTGTCTCCTCCCACCCTCTCTCTTTTCTCGTGCCACCGGGCAGGCGGGCAGCCACTCTGGGGGGACAAGGAAAGGAGCACAGAGGGTGTGGGTGGCCACGGGTCAGAGGGAACTAACAATGTCTGGGAATAAAAGCTGCTTTTTTCCCTCGCCCAGGCTGCGGCTGGGGAAGGTGGAGCCTTAACAAATCTCATCCCAGTGTGTGTGGCACCTTGGCCTTGGGAGCCTGCTAGGACCTGGAAGCCCAGCTCTGGACTGAACAGCCTGGAGTTCCCACCTCTGGGGATTCCCTTCACAGCTGCAGATCCTAACACTGGCGCCCGGGGGCCTTGCCTGGTCCCAGCTCAGCCCCGAGGCTCCAGGACCCAAACTCCTCCAGGCTCTCACCCCGTCCACTGGTAGGACGGAGTTGTGCGTAAGGTCTGAGCCAGGGCGACGGGGCAGGTGACGAGTGTGGCGCCTATGAAGAGGCCTGGACGGAGGGTCGGGTGCCTCGCAGCCGCGAGGGCGAGGCCCGGGAAGCTAGCCGGGAGGGGTCTGCTGTGCAGCGCCTCTTATGCCCCAGGCTCTGGGCCGGGCATTCTACGCGGGTACCCCATTTAATGATGCTGACAATTCTGGGAGCTGGGTAGAATATTCCCTTTTTTTTTTTTTTTAGGAGGTACTGGGGATTGAACCCAGGCGTTCAGGGACCTGCTCCAGGTCATGCCGTGTGGCAACGGGCACCAGATCGGAACAGGTCTGTGTGGCTCCACCGTCCAGGTGCCTCCCACTGTGCCCTGCTACCTTCCCTTCCCCAGGGGGAGCCAGCACTGCTGCTCTCCAAGCCGGAGCGCAGCTGGAAGCCCCCCACGCCCCGCCGCCAGCTATTCCTGCCTTTGCCCCAAGGCCCTCGGCACAGCCTTCTGTGGAGCACAGATCTTTGTGACAAGAGTCCCCACGTCTCAGTCACTTCTGCCAGCCTCGGCAGCTCTGGGCCGCCCAGGGGGCTGTCTGGGCAAGGCCTGCTGGACGGTGGAGGCAGCCTAGACTCAGCAGGCGGCTGCGGGGAGGTTGGTCTCTCTCCTTCAGGCTAGGAAAGAGGCTCCGAAAGTCAGCCCGGGGACTCTGCCTGGTCTGGATGCTCAGGGAGAGCAGCAAGTTGGGCACCCACCACCCTCGGCCCCCTGGGGCCTGAGCGCAGCTGTGGTCCGGCTGTCCTCCTCCGACTCCCTGCTCGGGCCCCTGCCCCTCTAGAGCCCGGTATTGGTCGAGAATATGTATTTTTTTCCAACAGCATAACTAGAGCCGTTGGAAACTACTGATTAAACTACTCCCTGCACCACCCTTTTAACCAGGCAAAATGAAGGCATTACGTACCACTTGGCATTTCCTGTTACTAATCTGGAAAGTGGTGTCAGAAGTTTGTATGTTTGGTTCTTGTCGAGAGAGATGAGAGGGCGCTTTCAAAGTTTGTTGCCATCTTCCCCGCCCCTGCCACCACCTGGGTGATCTCCATGTCCCCACGTAGACTCTGGCTGGGAAACCGAGGGGCCCGAGCTGAGGAGCCTTACCTTCCCGGGTGACTCAGAACCAGCAAGAGATGATGGGCGTGAAGGCAAGAGCCAGGAGTGCTCCCGCCTCGTAAAGGTTCTGGGGCTGCTGTACCCTATCCTGCACCTCCCCCTGGGCCGGGGGCCTCCTCAGGCCCACACCCCCCACCCTCCCATCGCTCAACATAGTCTGTGAAGTTGAGCTTGAACTAGAACATGCATTTTGCTCTGCTCCTTGCTTCATAATATGCAGTGTTTTAAGGTGTATCGCGTTCATGCCGGCACGATGCTAGAATTCAGACTCTTTCCCAGCATAACTGTGTAGAGATCCCTGCAGATGGAAGGCTCTACAGAGAACATGTGGGAACTATTCCTATGTATACAGTCACTTAAATACACAGGCTATCACTTATCGAGCACACACGGGTTTCACTTGTTTTACCTCATTTAATTATTTCCTCCCTTTGGTGGACTTGCCAATTTGATACACCTAGGATGGGGGGAGCGAGTCTGGCTCCAGAGTCTGTACTTAAGTCAGGGGGCTGGTGACTGGACCTAGAGAGAAATAGTTTTTAAAAAGGTTACTTTAAAAATCTTAAAAAACAAAAACCAAAAGCTTCATCACTAAGACTTTAAAATGTTTTTTAAAATCCTTATAAAAGTCTTTAAGAAATACCAGAAGCCTGTTGACTAAGCATGCAAGGCTGGAGTGTGAATGCTAACAAGCACACACCTCTAACTCATGAGCACCCCCGCTGTGTACCTGAAATTCACCATTGTGCCCTGTCTCATACATCATTCCCCTTCCAAACATCACCTAGCCCTTCAGGCAAGGGTATCAAGTCGGGGAGGAAGAAGCACTAGCCCAGCCAGGGGGGCCTCTGCCACCTAATGCTTATTCTGGATATGCCGAGTCCTCTGCCAACAACCGCTGAGCATCAATACTCAAACCTGCTGAAAAAACTAAAATAAATGGTTGAAGTCCACAAGATCCCAGTTGAACAACTTAGGATAAATAAGTGGAAAGCATACCCTACAATGGCAAATGGCAAGTTTAGGATAAAATAGCCAGAAAAACAAAGGATTGAAAGGCAACGAAGAGGGGAAATTTGCTCCAGATAATAAGTTTCTTATTCGCCAGCAATAGAACATGAGAATATTAAATCATGAAGACTGTCAAACTGTTTCGGCATTGTGACCACATCTGAAATAAGAGTATTTTCAATTCCTAGAAGGTGGTATGCAAAGTGAACCTATGAGTGGGAGCAGAAGGCACTAGTAAGATACAAAGCTTGAGGTATGCTTGAGAGATGCAGAAAACTAGTAAGATCTGGAACACAAAGAAGCTGTCAGGGCATAGGGGTGATGGCAGCAGCCTCAAGGCAAAAAGCAGAAACAGGTTAATTATTAATAGAAAATTCTTAGAAAAATTGAGTCAGGAAGACACTGCTTTCTAAAACTGTAGGGCTAAAGCAATGCTCCTGTTTTACTTCAAGCACTGCCCAAACGTGTTCATCTGCATCTGCCCTTGAAGCAGCCCCATCCTCACCACCACCACCACTGCTCTCGTGCCACGAAGCCTGGAGGAGAGGTGAAGACGGCAAGGTGCGCACCTGTGCATACTAAGCATACAGGAATATACATTTCATATAGATATGCGCTCGCGGAGGCCTGGGAACTCCCACAAGCGGTCTGCAACCTCCCAGGTCTGCGGGGGCATTTCTCAGCAGAGCAGTTCCCAGCAGTGATCTAAAGTTTTCAGCCTCAACTGTGCCCCAGTGCCTGTCAGAACCTCAAACACATTAGCGCACAAACCAGTTTGGTGAGGTGCACAAAATTACTGTACATAAGCCGGCCGGGGGAATCTTTTCAGTGCTTCTTCATTGCTTGGCAGCCGCCATAATCAGAAAGGAGGCGCCAATGGCATCCAGCATTTCTTAAACTTGTTGGACACGGCCCCTGTTAACAATCACTTTGTCTCAGCCAGACCTGAAGTCACTAGATACAAAGAAACAACGTACCACCTCTTAGGGAATGAATACTTGTTTTTGGCTTTTAATTTCAAGTTTCATATGAAGTAATTCTGCCCCCCAAACTTACACTGATCCTTACCACCTGCTTGTCCAACAGAAGACACAGTGTTAATTTAATCATAACGTTATTAACCACTAAGCACAGGCAAGCCCTGGAACTAGAGGGAAAGATAATGCTTTTATTTATTTAGTATCTGTGCTGCTGGCTCTATGAAGTCAATTTCTTCACAAAACAAAAACGAACCACAATAAGAAAAATGAATTTTTTAATTTGTTTTCCTCAGTGGCAGAATTACATAGCTGTTTTCATATGGATCTCCAGTAGGTCTAAAATACTGCTTTTGGAGTTGTAAATTCCAGTACAGAAACACACAGAATGGGCAGAGGATAAATAAAATCACATCAGTTTATCAGATGGTTGCTCTAAACACATTCTTTGCCTTACTTTTCCTATAAGAAAGGTCTGAAGAATCAAAACAGAAATCCCACTATCAGAATACAATTATTTTAAATGTTTGAAAGAAAAAAAAAAAACCTAAAAGGAAAAGATGAGAAACCTGGTACACTTGCAAAGCATGTCTCTGCAGAAGTTTGCACGTTTGTGGGTATTTTGTATTAGGTAGGAAATTTACAATTTCAAAAGACAGAAGGAAATCCAAAACAGATTTTTTATAAAAACAAACCATTGCTCTGCAATGTCTTTTTCCCCAGGGACATACGCTGCTTTAAGAAAGGCCTTAAAAGCTTTCATGGACAGCATTCATCTGAAATACCTGGACAGAAAACGGGCAAATTTGGAACATGGCTTAAACAGTGTAACCCTGCAAGTTATTTGTACAAGTGGACAGTTTTCCACTGCCAAATGGTCAAAACCTTAAATTGTTTTTAAATCTGAAATCTGAAGTTGTTTTAAGTCTTAGGGGAAAATCCCCTTCTAATACGTAACAGTATTAATGTAACAGAAGTAATAAGCAGGTAAACAGGCAGCATGAAAGAAAAAAAAAAAAAAGTAACCATTTCAACCAATAAACACCATTAAAAGCCACACATATGTATTCCAGTTTTTCAAAAGAGTATAACTACTGACGTGGATGGCAATGTTCAAAACTATTTAATATTCTTATGAAAATGTTACTGATATAACACAATTTATAAAGCACTGTGAGTGAACATGCTCAGCAGTGTTTACCTTCAATGAATTTTAAATTACACATGATCATATTAAGAAAAGCATTCACCAAGGATAGTCCGAAAGTGTCTAAAATATCTACACTAAAGATTTGGACAGAGAAAGCAAAGAATACACTTTGTTTCTTATAAAGAGAGTCACAATACAACAAATACACTCACATTATAGCTAAAATCATACTAATCACAATTTTTAATCTTACAGAATAAAGCTGCAGTATGTAAAATTACAATATATTTATCATCTTCAAAGCCATTTTTAAAGAATGGCAGTCTTTAAAATATTTTGTGGCAAATGAAGTATAAGCTAATTTTCAAATACAATAGAATGTTTGGTCCATAAGGCCATTAAAAGACAAAGAGTAGGTAATGGATTCCTATTAGAAATGCAAAGGTCATGAACAATTCCAATACTTGTTATAATGCCTTTTTACAGAATACTTTTTTAGTATGGTTAAACACAAGAAATATCTTGAATAATTAATAAATAATGGTGTGACCAGGTTAAAACACACACAAATGGATTAACATGCTTCATTACGACTGCCTCACGATCTTCTTTTGAAGGTCATCAATAAGTATCAGATTTTCTTTTAGCAACAACTGATATACAGTTATGATTTCTTTTATTAACATATATCTGGATTTACTACTTACTATGCCTGCTTTTGTTTTTGTTTTTCCTTCCAGGGAAGGGGTCAGCAAACCGTGGCCCCCAGGCCAAATCTGGGCTGCTGTCTGTTTTCGTAAGTGCAGTCTTAGTGAACACAGCCACACCCACTTGTTCACATGCTGTCTGTGGTTTTCCTTTTCCGGCAGAGGTGAGGAGTTCCTAGAGACCAGACGATTCTCATATACTGAAGGAGCTACTATGCTATTCTTTACAGAGAAAGTTTGCCAGCTCTTGCTCTGTGATCGATAAGGATGTATGTGTTTCTTTACTTTTATTAACACTTTGCTTTCTCTTATTCTGATGAATGTATGTAATCCATCTTTCATTATTTATTTTTTTAATTTAAAAATTTTTACTTCATTTTATTTGTTGTATATACCTAGGGAGCTTAACATAAAAGTTGAGTTTTCATCTGTAATATATTTGGAACAGAAGCATTATCTCTGTTCATAACTGCTTCGCTTCAGGTCATTCAAGGATTTCTCCAGAGTTAGATGATTGTAACAAGGATATAACACGACAGAATGGTCAGAAGACTGCACATCTTATTTTATCTTGAATAAGGAAGTGGATAGGTGTTAGCAAAAAGAATAATTGAAAACCAAAGACACTGTAAATACCATTAAATCAGGGAAAAACTTCAGAGTTTTCAAAACACACACACACACACACACACACAAATGCACACACGCATCCAGAGCCACCCTCCCACCTGTCACAAACAGCTATAACATAACCAATGTATATTTGTTTTATAAATATATTAATGTCTATATACATATTGATACAACCATAAAAGACGTTAAATAATATTTGTATAATCGATTCTACTTTAAGTTTTAAAACATTACACATTCTATTAAAATTGTCAAAGTAATTCTTTAAAAATACCAGAAATAAAACCAGTGAAGAGTTGCTTCCCATTCAAGTGGTTCTAAATCTTATCCTTGGCCATCCACACCTCAGAGAAACAGTTTAACCGGGAAAGCTAGCTATCCAAAGCAACCCCCAATTTTCTAATACTTCATAACAAATATGTGTGTATGTATAGATAAATAAAACACTTTTCAATTATATTATATTTTCTCATAAGTGAATTTTCATAAAAACACAAAGCTCAATTTTCCCCCAGGACCAAACATTTTATACTGGTGTGCATTTCTTTCAAATGTTTAGGTCAACAACAAATCTGTCAGGAGACAGAGCTAATAAAAATGAGACTAAAAATGTATGTGTCCCATGCAAAAAAGGAGGAAATACTACGGGCCAGAATTTGGCCATTTGGGTACTATTCTCTCTGCACTAAGGCACAGAGACAACCGACTGGCCAATTACTGCGTAAAGTAGTCAACGGTCAGTAATTCAGGGGCTGAATATTCCAGCCTGAATCCTTTTTCTTCTCAGTTGACCACTTCTGGCAATTTGTACTACTTACTAACACACTTCCCTCTGGTTACTTATTAGCAAGTTTGGTAAATGATTCGATTAGGGAGAAAGTTTTGGCAAAAATGAAGGTTTGGAGTCAGCTGTGGATTTAATTTTAAAGATGACTCTTTTTACTTATTGCTTTGGCTAGTTACGAATTTGCTGTACCTCAAATCTACCAACTCTCTCATTCTTAAGCTCTGGAAGCAATGTTGGTGCTTCAAAATAAAGGGACAAATTGTCCTCCTGACATAAGAAAGCTATTTCGTAACTCACAGTTAGTCATTACTGAAGGATTTCAGTGTGGGTAGTTAAGAGATCATCACTTCAGTACAGGTGGTGGCTGGCTACATTATTTTTCCATAGTTTAAAATCAGTGAAGAAATAACAAATAGTCAATCGGCTAAGGCCAAATTAAAAGTGTGATATACATTTCACCTAAGACCTCACTGAAATAAGTTCAGTAAAGGTTGGCAGAACCTTCAAATAATTTAAACTCTAAGAATGAGGAGAACAGAAGCAAAATCTGCACGTATAATTTAAAAGTGTGATTTTGTACTAAAAAAGAGTCCTAAAAACATGACTAAAATAAAAGCTACTACACGTTTGTCACCCTGTTTTTGGCACTGGTGTAGCCTCTACATTTACACTTGTTCTACAGATAGTGACCAACAAAATCAAGAACAATTTTCACGAGTGAGTAGGGTCGCTCTCAGGCAGACACCACTCGGAACGGCTCGTGCGGCACCTGCCATCTCATTCCTGGGTACAGATGAGTGTCGCACTCACCTCAGAAAACAACAGCAGTAACTGTGTAGAACACCACTTTCCTGAATTAAGTTTGCTGAACACGGTTCAGATTATTGGATATGTCAATATGCATAATGCCTTTTAGAAGCATTTACTGTATACCCAAATTCTACTTCATGCAACACACAGTGTTACATAAGTAGTGAAAATGCTATCCTAGTCAAAGGTGCTTGGACATTATTTTCAGGCAGCATTTTACCTTTATTTTAAGTTAGGTTCACACTAGATAAATTTTAGGAGGAAAAAAATGCCAATAAATTTATTTAGTACTTGAATATATTATATAAAACTAAGACAGACACTTTTATTTACCTAAATTACTTTTATTTTCTACCCTATTCTAGACCTCAATTTTACTTTAAAAATTTGTATTTAAATAAGGGATAAAATGTTGCCCAAAAGTCTAATCATAGTTACACATTTGTGTTTTAACTAGCGCTACAAATCAAAATAGTTCTTATAGTTAAAAAGATACAATTTGTATCAACAGTAAAAGGTACTTTCTGGTTTTTCAGGGCTTTCTTTCAAACTGCAGCCAAGGAGAACAATCAGAATAACCAGGGCATCTAGGCAGACTACAGAGAGAGATCTGAATGATTCTGTACACTAAGGTAAAATCCAAAAACCGGAGGCAACCACCTGAGTTACGCCAGTCACACAACTGTCTGCCATTGATTGCAAAACCTATCTTTTAACCAACAGAAATGTATTTGCATCTAGCAAAACCCATGACTTTGAAACCAGAAATATCCCTTACTAATACCAGAACAGACTTTAGTCTGTATCTAAAACTACACTATTTGTGGCAAGAGTCCGGCCTTAATAATATAATAGGCCCCAAAAAACTACCTTCAGGAAAACGGAAAATATACAGTATCTTACAAAAATGTTAAGTTACCATTTACAACTCCTCCATCACCATTTCCATAGTGCAGTATCAATAAATGTTGCATATCCTCAACACATAAACCACCTCAGGCCAGCCTTGATAAATAGCAGGAAAGCTTTTAAATACAAAAGTTGCATTGAGAATAATTAGATTCATTAAAAACAGACAAGTACTGCAAAAGGGTTATTTTATCCAGTATTTTGTGCCCCAAAACAAAAAAGACACACATTAAAAATACAGGTTAGTGGAAATCTAGGAATTCAATTCCATTTCTACTGTCTAGAAGCACATAATAGCTGGATAACAAAGCTCTAAACTGTGACAGTTACGGCTTTTGCCTTATTCATTAAAAAAATGGAAACTTTTTTCCATTGATTGCATCTGCTTTCCTTTAAATCAACCATATTAAATTAACAAATTACTTAGAAAAAAATCCAAACAAAAATAAAACAATGAAAAGTGCCATATTGTAAAATCATTCTAACATATACTGTTACCCATTTCAACATAAACTGGTAACTTACATTTTGTTTAAAATATAAAGTCAGTGCTATAGTATACCTTTGTTTCTATAAATAATGATTCTAGCACAAAGAAGCCCACTTTCCCCAAATAAAAAATAACTTAAAAAGCTGTAAAAGGTTCTAATTAAGCTTTGCTTGAAAAAATAGTTTGCTAGGTCTAGTCAAATGTTCAACATTCTGAAGGTGTTGTAATTGCTTGCGATTGATAGACAAACACCAAGTTAATAAAACATGAAACAAGGATAAAAAGTGCTGCATATAAACCCCTGATGCACCAAAGATTAATATCAAAGATCACAGATACATCTATTAAATCTAACTGGAAAAATTCCCAGTCAAGGATATAGCTTTAAAAAGGAAAGTTTAAAAAACAAAACAAAACAAAAGAGTTTGAATGTAAAGCAATCCCGTGATACTTCCATCATGTGGGGCTGTACATACAGATTCCATGATACAGTATTTCACATAAATGGATACTATATAACCTCCTTGCTGAGAAGGAGATCACATGTGCTATTGTAGCAAACCTCCCTCAGCATTTGAGCTGAACAAAAAACTACTAAACACCACAAAGATGCATCATCTTTCAATAACCCAGCTGTGATTTCTCCACTAAAATGGCTGCAGCCAGCTGCTGGGCATCAGTCATGTGAGGATTCCTTTTCATGACAATTCTCACAAGGTCGGGTGGGAAGATGTTGCACAGGTTGACATAAACCTTTTCTCGGTTGTCTTGATACCTTGGAGGGTCTTGTGGCATTCCACAGTACGGCATTCGCCAAGTCGGCTCCTGCTGCTCAGGTAGGCTCTGGAAGGTGAACTGCTCGTAGCACGGCTGAGTGGAGCTATCGGGCAAGGAGTAAGTCTGCCGATAGCCATACGCATCGATCCCGTAACTCTGCCTATCCCAGCTTCCCAGCCCTTCCTGGCGGGAATAAGGCTTTCTTTGTCTTGAAGGAGAACTGTCATAGAGCCGAGAATCAGAAATGCTGTCGATTCTCGTGGCCACTAAGGACCTCCCGAGGTGCGGCGCCTTTGAGTGTGCGGAACTTGGAGGAGAGGGGTAGTCGCTGGGACAGCTGGACCGGGCCCCCACCGCCGGGTGCTGCAGATGCACAGCCAAGTGAGGAAGAGGAGGCTTGTGATGGTACTTTGGTTCGTCGTGACTGTAACTTTGCACTCTGGTTAAGGGGTCGTGGAAGTTCTGCAGGAAGGGTTGGGAATTAAGGCGGCTGTGAGGGTGCAGGTGCTGACACTTGAGGTTCTCTTCCAGTTGGGGGTCAGGAGAACTGACGTAGGAGCGGTCGTTGTACCCCACGTAGGAGTCGCTGCTCCCACAGCTCATGCTCCCTTCGCTGCTGCAGTCAGAAGCTACAGAACTTATCCTATAATCTGTGTCTAAGGAGAAACGCCGTTCAGGACTTCGCGGGCCTGAGAGACTCAGGTTTGAATATGCATTCAACATGGAGTAATACCCAATGTCAACAGGTGAGTCACATTTGGGATACTGTTCATAAGGCATTGGCGTGCCATGGTTTTTGGTTGCCATCATCATTGGAGGATATTGTCCCTGTGGTCTTTGATCCTGAGGTGGGAAATGAACTCCAGATGGAAGGCCATTGCTTAAAGACGTAGTGCTTTGGGGTTTTGCAGTAGAAGTGGCCGGTATACTAACTAAGGAAGGTACAGACCTGGTTTCCAATTTGTTTTTGGTGGGAAGCTTTTCCTCTAGGTCTTGGTAGACTTGAGTCCTTATGCTTGGATCCGATTGCCTCTTTGGAGCCCCTCGTTTGACATCAGAAGTGCTATCGGCCTTGGTGCTACAAGGCACACTGTTGCTTTTCACAAGCCCTCCTTCGTTTGCGGTTTTGACTGCTGTATTTCTAGACATGGCCCGGAGTTCATCAGCCACTGATCGCTGAGGCTGACTGCCCCTTTCGGGATGGTAGTATTTGCACTTGTGTCCATACGTACACTTCTTTCCTATGGAGAGCAACATTAATTAGGCAAAGCACACCACCAGATCCTGCAAATTCAGTTTGGCACTACTGTTTTAACTTGTGAAAGACACAAAGGTGCCAATGGGAGATACACTAAGTATCTTGAGAAATACCACCCTTCAGTTGTCTCATTTCCTCACTATCATGAGCACTAAGGACGTTGGCCAAACGATACATAATCTCTTCCAGAATTTTTGGCTAAAACCCCATTGTCCCCAACTCACACCTGCCTCTTCTCTTCCAGGAGGACTTTGCAATCAAGTAGGAAGTTCTGTTTTGAAAAGGAATGTGCCCTGCTGGAATGTGATAAAACCATGCTCATTTGAATTGACCCTAGATGTAAGAACCCCCAATTTTTACCCACCTGAAAACTAACTTCATGTAGAATTAACTGAGGTTTTGGAACCATGCTTCAGTTCAGGGAAATCCATTTGTACTGAACACAACTAGGTAAAATAATCCTTTTTCATGGCTAAGACATTTTCTTAAAATTCATTACAATCAAAAGAACCACATACTATGCCATCCAAAAATTAAAACGTTTTTTTTTTATTAACAAAAGTTTAACAATGTATTTGGTTCTAAAAGCATATAGTAAATACTCAAAGAGAGTTACCATATGGACAAGGCTGCTTTTTGTGTTCAGGAACAATAGGTTTCTTCCTCAGAAAATTATCCAGGCTCGGGCCATGTCTGCCAAGGGGATCATCAGGGGGCATGAACCTGTCACAGATTTAATAAAAAATTATAACGAAGAGGAGGATGGTCATCGAACTCTAAAGAGAAAGAGAAAGACTTATTCCTTGAAGATTTAAAAAAAAATTTTAATCCAAGTATTTTGATTCAACATTAGCAGGGTAAAAAAGAAATATCAGTAAATAACATTAAAAAATCAAAACATTCAAGCTGAACTTGTGTTTGTTTTAATTCAAATTTTGAGTCCAATAGGTTCTAATTAATTCCTCCTTCCTCTCTGTCTTGGGATTTTGTCGGGATTCTGGAAAACCATTATAATGACATTTTTAGGAGAGCTTTGAAAACAGCCATCTTGTGCAGTAGCTGGAGTGAGGAAGGGGCAGCTGAGGAAGAGAAAGTAATGGGAAGACCAAAACTTCACAGTATCTGTGCTTGTGTCAGATACTGTAGACACAGTATTTCATTTCATCCTAATAATTCCATGAAACACTATTAACTCCGTTTTCAAGATTAATAAGCTTTTTTAATGTGGGCCTAGATGAATCAAGTGCTTTTTATCTAGGGTCACATGGCACGGTCAAGATTGAATTACGTCTGACTCCAAAGTCTATTCTCTCCCCATTTTACTAAAGTGTTGCTGCTGCTTCTTTTTTTAAAGCAGTTTTATTGAGATATATTCACATACCATACAAACCATCCAAAGCATACAATGGCTTTCAGTATAATCATAATGTTATGCATTCATCACCACAAAAAATCTTTAGAACAATTTCATTACTCCAAAAAGAAAAACTCCACTAAGGTGCTTCTTAGCAGAGATTAAAAAGAAGTCTTAAGAAAATAAACGTATTCTTTTGGACTGATTATTCAGTGGAAGCAAGAAGAATTTATGACATGCTTAATGAATAGCAATTATGAGTGAAGAGTTCTAATACTAGTTATGTGACTGAACTTGAAATAAAACAAGTAAATTACTATAAAATTAGAATAATGTATAAACTCTTACAGGAGTGTCAACATGAATGAGCAATTACATTTAGCAAACACAGTGTTTAATATTATTATATAACAATATGGCAACATTAAAAGTTAAAAAATAGAAAACAAATTCACTCAATCCCACAATCCTAATACAACTATTATCCACCTCTGTGGGGCATTTTAGTCATTTTCCATATATGTACACAATTTTACATGGCTTTAATCAAACATAAACATAATAATTTTATGCTTTGTCTTAATATGTTTTTCCATGTTTAACAGCCTTCACAATAATTCCAAATTGCTATATAATATTTAAACACACACTATTGCACATTTAGTTTGCCTTTGATTGTTTACAATTATAAATAGTTCAGTAATGAACACCTCTGGTCTTTCTTTTTTCCCTATTATATATTTTCAGAAATGGGATTATAAGGTTGATAGGTCACAAATATCTTTAAGGCTTCTGGTAAACCATGAAGCCAGTGAAACTGATATACAACCAAACTGTTTATCAGCTTTCACTGCATTTTTACCACCATAAGGCACATGCAAAAATACTTTTTGTGCATTAAATGGGTGAAATATATACTCTTTGTAGATTTAATTTGCATTTTTGATTAGCAACAGGTGAACATTTTCCTACATATTTATAATTATACTTCTTATGGGATATGCATGTTCACGTCATTTGTCTGTTGCAGACTCTGACCATGAAGAGTCCTACACTGGTATAACTTTTTAAAAGAAATCATATGTCTAGTAAGCTAACAATGCTCTAAGCAGAATTGCAAAGGCATTTTTGGTAGGTCAATATGTCAGTGTGTTCAAAATCTGCCAATTCTGAAGATGGGAATGCTCCCTCTGTTAGCTTTACAAGTCACTCATACAGCATCTCACAAGGCCTGCTCTGCCTCGGGGGCCTGGGCAGTGCTTGGCAGGAAGGGCAGGGCCTCCTGGGGCACGACTCTGCAGCTCTTCCCACTGCTCTGAGGATTAGCGGAGAAATCAATTGGTCACTGGCAAAAAGAGAGGGACTCTGTAGTAGCTGCCAGGGACAGTTCTAATTTTAGGGAAGCAGTATTATTGGTAAGTAAATGGTTTCACTTACTTGTCATTGACAAATGAATACATTAATAATCGCTCATCTATGAACTTCTTCCATTCTGGTTTTTCATTAGCCAAATCCCTGTAGTTATCATTGGATACAATGATGCCATCCGACTCAAAAGCCAGCTTCACGATGAACCTGTCATCATAGCACACCACTCGCCTCCCCTGCACACGCCGGGATGGCGTGAACACCAGGATTTTCTCCTTCTCTAGTTTACGTAAAATTTCTTGATCTGAAAGAATAAGGATAAACCCAAAAGAAATTACTGTTAACATTTTGGCATGTTTCCTTCTAGTCATTTTCTGTGTATTTTGTTCTATTGTTGATACAGGTGTGTAGATGTAGATGCATGTGTGTATATATATGTACAAGAATAAACTCTTCCTTTTGTGTAAAAGAGCACTTCCTCAGATCATTAAAAGTTCTGCTTAAATATTCGAATGCATATTCTAGTGTATTGCTGAACCCTAACTTGGTGAACCAGTCTTCTAATGCTGAATGTAGAGTTTGTTGCATATTTTTCTATTATAAATAATGCTGCACTGAATGCCTTTGCACATAATTCTGTGCCTGTATCTTTGATTGTTTTCCTGGGAATTACTCCTAGACGGGAGCTAGTAGAGTAAGAGTATTAACATTTTAAGGCCAAACTGTTTTGGAGAAAGGATGTAACCATTTACATTTCCATAGCAGTACATGCGTAACTTCCTCAAGGCACTTAGTATTGACAATTTTTTAACCTCTGCTAATTTGATGAGTGAAAATCAGCAGTTGTTTTAGTTTGCATTTTCTTTAATTACTAATGAGGCTCAACATTTTTTCTTCTTATTTGACACTTGTATTTCTTCTGTGAGTTGTCTGTTCATGACATTCTCTACTGGGGAGAACCTTAAGGACATGTCTATTTTTTCCCCCAAGGTGTTATCCAGTGTCTTGCTACTATTGGTTGACTCATGCCTACCTCTCCCAATTTCCATTTTTATAGAGGCTAGGTAGGGTCTGATTCCATGGGGTTGGACCCTGCCATTGCTTGCTAATCTGGTCTTTTATTAGCTTAACAGTGATTTAATTATTGTAGAGAAAGAGAAAGCTTTAATATTTGATAGGTCAATTCTCCCTTCTCCCATTATTCTTCTTTAGCTGTACTTGCTTCTATCTTTCCAGATGATTCAGAATAATTTTGTCAAGTATTAAAGAAAAAAGAAAAGAAAAAGGAGTATAGAATTTGGTAAACAACATCTTTATAATAGTCTTCCCATTCAGGTACAAGGTATATCATCTCTTAATTTATTTTTAAAATTGAGGTGAAATTCATATAACATAAAATTACCCACTTTAAAGTGAACAGTTCAAAGGTGTTTAAATACATTCACAATGCTGTACAACCACCATCTCTGTCTAGGCTCAAATCTCCATCTTTAAAAACTTTATATTTTGAAACAATTTCAAACTTATAGGACAGTTGTGAAAATAATACATATCCACACAGCGAAGTCCAACATAACCCCATTCCCAGATCCACCCATTTTAACATTTTGCCACCTTTGCTGCATCATTCTATCCATCTGTCCCTGTTTGTCTCTCTGTCCATCTACTTACCTACCTACCTGGCCTCTGAACATTTGAGAGCAGGTTGTACACATCCTAAGAATAAGGATATTCACTTATATAATCAAGTTATCAAGTTCAAGAAATTTAACATCAGTACAAAAGCTTACATTCTACATTCCGATTTTTTCTTATGTTCCAATAATGTCTTTCTGAGCCTTTTCTCCTCCATGCTCAGATCCCATTCAGGATCATGCATTGCATTTAATTGTCATTATCTCTTTAGTTTCTCTTTTTAAAAAGTTCGCAAACATTTACACAACATATATCTTCCCATCCCAACCCCTCCCAAGCATAGCGGTCGGTGGGACTACTCACATCCACAGTGTCACACTCCCCTCGCCACCATCTTACTAGAGCTTTCCCTGCACCCCAAGCAGAAATCCCACAGGCATCTGCACTAAGCCCCCTTTGCCCTGGTGTTCTTGCTGGTTGCTAAAACTTCTGTGGGGCACAGAGCCCGGAAGCTTCTCGTTCTTCTGCCTTGATATTGATCTTGATCAAGGCAGAGTCTTCTTTGGTGTCTTCATTGTTTTTTTTTTGTTGTTGTTGTTTTTTAAAGGTTTGGAGTTTTTCACATTGATTCCCAACAGTTTTGTTAATGTTGAAGGTGGGAGGGGGGTAAGAAAGATTGGATGCTTATTGAGAATCAAAGAACTGGAACAAAATGGTAAACAATAATTAACAGCTATGGAGAACATTTTTGTCTGAAACTTATTCACTTAAACATTATGAAAAGATGCAAAATACAAATACTTTAAGGGGATGCAGTCATTTCCTTCTGCTTCATATGGACAGCCCACCCCAAAGTTTTGCAGGTCTTTTTTGATATGTAGTAATTAGAATTTGACATTCACTTAGTCTAATTTCACACAGCAGATGAGAAAACTGGGGCCAAAGAGATTCAGTATCTTGCTGAAAATCCTATGGCTTAAGTAAATGTCAAAGCTAGAATTTGAATCTATGCCTTCTGACTCCTAGAATGTCTCTAAAGATCTGAATTTTACAAAACTTGAAGTGAAAATTTAATGTCCTTCCCAGTAACTAGTGTTCCTTGTGAGCTGAGTAAACAGAAATGGATTAACATATTCTTTAGCAGAATATCTGACAGTGCCAGATATCTGCACTGGCATTAAACGGAAGCTGAGAACAAGCTGCTAACTTAGCTTACCTGTAATGAGAGCATCAGGTCGGGATTGCTCTTTTCTCCAAGCAGGAACAAAAACTGTAACATCTTTGTGGCCTCTGTCCAAAAACCAGTCTACTGCCAGTTTTATTCCTCGGCAGGAAAACACTTCTTTGTTTCCATGGCTGAAAAATTATTTTAGTACACTTAAAACACAACAAACTTGATTTAATTCAATGAATTCAAGTTTATAAATTGAAATGATTACACAATTATGACAGTAATAAGAGATTTACGATTTAAGATGGAGTTGCAGAGTTCAGAGAAACATTCAGCAACTTAGGAAATCTGTGAGGAAAAAAATGAGAAAATCATGATGAAGGGAAGCGGATGTGGCTCAAGTGACTGAGCATCCGTCTACCCAATGGGAGGTCCTAGGTTCGGTGCCCAGTGCCTCCTAAAGAAGATGAGCAAGACAGCGAGCTGACACGACAAGATGACACAACAAGAGACATGAGGAAAACACAATGAGAGAAACAACAAAGCAGGGAGTGGAGGTGACTCGGGCAATTAGGCGCCTCCTTCCCACATCGGAGATCCCGGGTTTGGTTCCTGGTGCCTCCTGAAAAGAAGACCAGCACACAACAGATACAGCAAATGCAAACAACGAGGGGATGGGGAGAAATAAATAATAAATCTTTAAAAAAAATCGTGATGAAAATTTTGTGGAGAATAAAGAAAAGCGACTCTTTAAATGTAAAGCTGTAAAGGTTAATTAGTCAGAAAGATAAAAGTTGTTTTTTTTTTTTTTTTAATCAGGATAGGAAAAAAAGAAGGGGGCTTTAACCACAGCAAGAAGAATTTCAGTCAAATGTGAAAAAGAAGCTGCACAGAAAGAAAAATATCTAAAAACAGTAGAATGGAATATTTATGAGTTTCTAAAAACCGTTCCTTCTCAAGAGTCCTTCTGTCTATAGTACAATCTAATGATTAAGTAATGCACAAATTTTATTAGATAAACAATATACCACATATTCACTAGAAGAGCAAAATATGTTCACAATGCCTAATTCTCATATAAGAAACACTTTCCACGTCTCTTAATGAAAAGACATATGGTTTCTGTTCAACACTGCTGTGTTGGACAAGGACTAATAATGACAAAAGGGCATTCGAAATCAGATTAGTGTCTTAGTGCCTAAGAGAAAATGCCCAGCTCAAAGAGTACACAATCATTCAATAAGTATTTTTCCTCATATCTACTTGTATAGCTTCACCTAATAATTCAAAAATAACACTCAATCCAATGTTTTTAAAGAAAAGTCTCCTGTTTAGAATCCAGCAATTATGTGTCTTTTTCAGTTTGCGCTCTAATGGTTTCATTTTCTTATCTAAAATGGACATAGATATTCTTTACTTCTTGAGGCTAAAAGGGCTGAATGAGATAATACAGATAAATGTTTTGATAACTTCTAGCACGAGTCAAACAGTACACATATAGTAGTACATTGTTCCAGTGGTCTCTTGGGAAGCACTAGAACCATCTAACATATGCTAAACATTTTTAGGACAAAAGAGAAATTGACTTGCTTTGCAGATGTTGACAGCTACAAATGCAAACCATAGAGCCGGTTCATGGTTCCTCTGGCCTGTTCTACCTGTCCAGGGTAATATTAGAGGTGGATGCAGATGCACTGAAAGTTAGGATAGGATAGGGGAAGTGAGAGTTTACATTCTCATTTCCTAATAGCCTGCCTAGTGTCCCAGCAAAAGCTACAAAGTGATGTTAGAGTTCATGGAAAATACTGCAATTTAACCAGTCTTTTGCCAAACTGTGGAAGACAATGGTATCCTAATCACTTGGATCTGAACTACTCATAGGTAAGAAAAATGCTGCCTCGGTAATGCCTGAGGAGCAGCTAACTGCAGAAAGCGATCAGGGGTTAAAGAGAAGCTGCATAACCCAGTGGCCTCGTTTCTGGCACATGCTGACTATCTCAAAGCAAGTCATTTATGCGTGTCAGGCCATATCCTGCACATGTTTTTATAGTCCTGCATGCAGAGGTTTAAAGAGGCAAACTGAACCCCTGGTCTTGAGTGAACACAGGATCCCTGAACATAGAGCTTAACATCCCTCAATACAAAACTCACCTTGCAAAAATCTGACTTTTTATTTTATGTTAATGTTTTGGAATCTAGGTATATTAAGTTTTGTTAATTACTAATGACATTTGGTTTACTGAGACATGTATAACTGTTTCTGGCTCTAAAGAGAGGCCCGCTTAACATTTTCTTCTTGGTGATTTCAATTGGGAAGGGCAACTGTCACACCTTACTCACTCTGGACTAGAAGATAATGTCTGCTAATTAAAGAACTTTCATAAAATGTGTGTAAACAGCAGACCATTTGCAATCACGGCAAAAAAATCTCATAGATACTAGACAGAATATTATACCATGCCATACCCATAGGAAAGGCTGCTCTTATTCTCTCCCTTTTCTAGTTTCTAGTATTTTTTTTTGAGGTACCGGGGGCTGGGGATTGAACCCCGGGTCCTCGTATGTGGGAAGCTGGTGCTCAACCACTGAGCCACATCGGCAACTCTGAGTTGTTTTTTTTGTTTTGCTTTTTTTTTTTTTTTTTTTTCCGTAGGAGGCACCAGAACTGAACTCAGGACCTGCCATGTGGGAAGCAGGCACTCAACTGCTTGAGCCACACCCGCTCCCTTCCCTCTCTCATGCAAGGGAAAGGGCGTACAGATGAGAAGGAATGGCCTTATGCTAATTAATGACAGCACGGCTGGCTTAAACTAGTCATACTAATATTTTTCCACTTGGCCAGTGACCGAGCTAAGAGTTAATTCTTCAAGACATAAGTCTGCTGGGGTGTGGTTTTCAAATAAAAAGACAAAGTCTCACGAGGAGGGGAAAAAAACATGAAAACCTGCCACAGAGGGAATGGTAAACAGAAACACATAAAGAGCACGGGCTCCTGAGCAGATGGTCCACACCCACTGTAGCCGCTGACTGCAGCGGCTTTCCTATCAATGCAGTTGTTAGTTTAACTTGTTCCTTGACTTGCTGTTTCCCCCCTTGTAACTGTGATTCTGTATGAGCTGAAGGATTTAGAACCGTGTCCCCGTGCCCCTCTGCAGCGGTGAGTTCAAGGACTTCCCTAACGACAGGAGCAGAGAGACACAACCAAACATACCGGCTAACTCAAACCCTTAACTTGAATTTAGACATCACCAATCAGTGTAAGCTACCTCAAACCCTTCATGTGAATATATACACAGCTAGTCCATCACTAACCCCACCTCCCTTTAATGCCATAAAAACCCTAAGCACTTCCAACTTGGGGTGACTGATCTGAGTTTATGCTCCTGTCTCCTTATGGTTGCCATGAAATAAACTCTTTTCTCGAAATCCTGGTGACATAGTAGTAACTTCTATGCACATTGGGAAGCGAGCCCGCCCACGTACGTGATAATTTGGCGCCCAACCTGGGGCCCTTCTGCCAGAGGCCTTGTGGCCCTGCCGGGCAGAATTTTCCAGTCACCCAATCTGACAGCCGCCTGGACCAGTTAGTCTAGAGCAAGGGTTCTTAACCAGGGGTCCGTGAACCTGAACTGAAATTCAAGGAAACATTCTTGTGGGGACGTGTTGGTGCAGGTGTGATATATTTATTAAATAACACACAGTATAGTGAGGACTTAATAAGGGGTCCGTGGTTTTCACCTGACTAGTAAAGGCGTCCGTGGAACAAAAAAGGTTAAGAAGCCCTAGTCTAGAGGTGTGGAGATGGAGCCTCTCTTGCCTGCCAGTATCACAGACCCTACAGTGTGGTTTCATTTTGAGAGGGCAGTTTCAAGAAAAGGCATCTTTTGGGTGAGTAACTTTGCTTAACGCCTACTCTTTTGCCAAAGCCTGTTAGGTTCTCTGTTGTCCTTTGGGGGTAAAACCTTTTTGTTCTAGAATAATAATTGGTTGGAGGTCACATTCTTCTGTAAAAATTAGGGAGCAAAGACTTGGTAATTGGCTGGGGGTTGAACATCTGTGTCCACATTTTGCAGGCTTTGGTTTGGTTATCGGGTACGGACCCCGAAGCTTACAAGACCTAGTCGCTGAGCACCCCCACTGATCTCTAGTTGTGCTTGTGGTCTTAGTTTAGCACTTTATACTTTAGAAGATCTTTGGTAGTGCACTGCATTCCAGTTCTGCTTTCCCAGAGCACGTCCAAGCCACAGCTAGGAATCAAGCCGGAGCTGCTGTGCCGTACCTTTCAGACATTCCATTGTGGTCGTTCTGAATTGCTGGCTTAACTCTGCAAACATTTTGTACTCAGCACTGAAAAGTTAGAACCATGGGAAATGTTAACAGTACTTTTGATGTACCGTATTTTGGACAGGTGCTCTATGTTCAGTTATGAACCAATGAAAAAGGAAAAGAATATTCTTTTGTAACACAGCCTGGCCCCAATATAAATTAAATCTAGTGAACAAGGGCCTGTAAATGAATTTTTAAATTATAATACTCTTCCACAATTAGATTTATATTGTAAAAGGGAAGAGAAATGAGACAAAATCCCATATGTCCAATCTTTAAATCTTTTTATCAGAATAAGAATCTGTAGAAAAGGTGTAAAATTATGGTTCACACTAATGAGTTTTATTTTTCTTTGTTTTTGTGTCTGACTTTCTATCTGTGTCTGTTTGTTTGATGTATATTTTCCTACCTACTTTCAGATGGTAATACCAAATTAACAAATAAAAATTCTTAGAACCATATTCAAATTGCTTAAAGATAAACAAACATATAAATATAAATTAAAAAAAAAATATATATATATATATACTCAGACATTTACCAATAAATTCACAGGACTGCTGGTGAAGGTAATGCAGAAATCTGGATAATATATATATCCAGATTTTTATATATAAAAAAAAATATATAAAATATATATTTTATATTTATATAAATATAAATTTTTTTATATATATAAAAATAAAGTACTTCTGAAGGCCCAGAAATAAAGGAAGCTGAACTTCTAATATTCTTTAAACAAATCCTGACTTCCTCCTCTGGGTTCTGGCTTCACCTAACTGCCCTTCTTTAGTAATAAGATTTCCCAAATCCTACTGAAGACTCAGTGGGTTTTACAAAAGAATACAATCTTTCAATCTTAGCATTCAGACTTATGAGGCTAGATACTTGGACCTTTACCAATTAATTCACAGGACTGCTGGCAAAGGTAATACAGAAATCTGGGTAACATATGTATTTGGAAAGAAAAGAACTGAGAAAAAAGAAATCCTCCCGAGCTAAAACAGCAGCTAAATGAGCCCCAATAAACAAACCCCTTAGGCAGCAGGGTTCAGGGTGCTAGTACTTATGATTACTGCAAACAACTTGGACTTCTGAAAAGAAACTTCCTGAAACTTCCCCAAAACAGCACCCCCCATGCCTGTCAGTGCTCTTTGTCCTCAAGAAATCAATATCAATATAAATGCAAGGGCTGCCATAAGAAACGGCAGAGACTTTTCCAGTTGTCTGCATCACATCTTTAAGCTAAATAGATCTGATAACTGGAAACAAACACTAGGGTATATGAGCTCTAATAATAAATACTAAAGCCACCTTATCTTATATTTTCCGTGGCCTAATAGTATGCTTTTGAGGTTGTTCATAATTTTAGGACATTTTGGAAACAGAGGTTTTTAACCTCCAATGGAGAAAAGTAAAACATACATTTCTTGCATTACGAAATTACTAGATACTATATTGTTATCAAAGTTTTAGCCATAATTAAAACTCCTGGTTATTCTTAGGTAAACACAGAGGAAAACACTGATAACCATGAGGCAAATACAGCTGCAAAAAAAAAAAGAAATGCAGCAACAAATTCTAGTCCTATTTGTTTCTATAACTTTTGAACCAAACAATTCTATTGAAAAAATTGATAAAGAATAAAAAAACAAACACTGGGGGAGTGGATGTAGCTCAGTGGTTGAGCACCTACTTCCCATATACAAGGTCTTGGGTTCAAAAAAAAAAACAAAAACAGAAAACACAGACAACACTGGCTGCTTTTGTAAGCCTGCAATTAAATCATGGCTTCGCCCTAATAGCAAACCGGCCCTTTCTACTTGCCTCTAGGAAATTGTTTCAGAAATTATTTATAATATATCTCACTGAAATACTGATAAAATGATAAATTGAAGAAAGCAGTATTTCTGGAAACCATCCCCTAAAATAGCTATGTCTTCTGAGCTATCAATGTTAAGTACAGTAGAAGCATACAATTTTATTCTACTCGGGTATGTTCTTCCTGAATTTATACAAGTTTACTGATCAAATAAGCTAGTAACACATCTACTAAGTATTTAAAATGAGAAAAAATATTTTTGCATTTAACCAAATTAAGTCATTATTCTGACAAATTTTGACAGTAATTACGTTTTGTAAGATGTTTCCTTGAAGACATTTTCCAAATCATTTTAGTAACTTAAGTATGTAAGGTATTCAGGATGTACTTTTATTAAGGAAAAAGAGAGTAACCTTGCCCTAAAATAAAATGACTAGTTATTGCAGAATGAGAAAGGAAAATGTAGGACAAAATTTGAATAGATTATATAAAGTTGCAGAAGATTCATGGAAAAGGAAATTATTTCTTATAGTTAAAGTTGAGTTCGATTTGAGAGGTCTATAAAATTTTTAAGAGGCTTAGTATCAAATAATATACTGATGCAAATCTAAAATTTAGTTTTCTCTGATAAAGTAATAAAGTTTTCTTAATTATTGATCAGTTTTTAGTAAAAGGCTATAAAGATTTTTTTCTGAATAACCAATATGAAAAGGAGTCTGTGTTTTATCAGAAAAACGAATAACTTCTTGTACTTTTTATTAACCATATCGTATCCTTGGGTGTTTAAGGAAAAAAATATTCTATGTCATATCAGAATAATATCCTCATTGAGGTTTGTATTAACTTTATTATCTTTTATTATTTTGGAAGACAAATCTTCTCACTTTTAAAGAAACTAAGTCTTTTTCTTATAAGCATTTTAACTCCTATTTTACTCTTTTATTGCTGCTTTGGTTAAATAAGGAACGAAATAATGTTTCGCAATAACCCATTTTCCTGCTTAACATATGTTCAAACCTCAAAACTTTCAACATTTTGCCTCTCCAAATCAAACCCTGTAGGATATCTTTTTATTTCAAATTGTTGCAAAGGATTTGTTTTTTCACTTGGTAAACAGAGAGGTGCTAAGGAATAGTTAGGTTCATTTGATATGTTTGTTATAAGTTGCACAAGAAGAGTTACAAAAATTAAAAGGGATTTTCTAACCTTTTGTTAATTGAATTTGTATGGATAAAAAGCTCACATAAATATTTAAAGATTGTATAAAACTCCTAGAAACTTGACAGTGTCCTCACCGTCCATGATCTATCTTGATAGTGATCTTCATTTTAGACAACCAACAGTATAAAGTTGTTGGTCATGGTTTTAGCTATTCTTAGAAAAATGTTACATGACACAGAAATAACCAAATTTTCTTGTCAGTTACATTGTTTTACTCTAATGCTTCTCTAAAAGTACATGCAATCAGCTATAGGTCAGAGCTTCATCTTCAACAACAACAACAAAAACTTCAAAAAAGAATCAAAGCAAGTATATAAATTATGACCTACCTGTTAATTAATATAGCCCTACTAAAAATGTAAAGGATGAGATCTTGGTATTCTGTATTGGTTAATATAATACCCTGAAGCTTTTCAGAGAGTTTTGGGCATAAAATAAAAAAAAAAAATATTTGTAAGGTCCCTTAAGGGACTAGAAAAGGAAAGCATGGCACTATTAAACTTCCCCACCTGGGGAAGTCCTGCTATTCTCTCAAGCAATACGGGCTCCCAATTTACTGAAACTGTAATCAAAAAACTTTGCAACATCTAAATCTAAAATCCACACCTTCTGGGAAATATAAATTATCCCCATCTAGACTTATAACAGGGAGACATATAAAAATAAACTCTGAAACATATAAGCCTTGCTTCATAAAAGAAAATATGCTAATGAGTCAAGCCCTCAATCTTGAGGCTTGCCCTTACAAAACTTATTTCTTCTGTAATGACAAAACTAAGCCTGATTATAATTAATACATAAGAGTTGCCCCCTGAAAAACCCCTTGTTTCTCAAACGTGGCCTCTCTGTCTAAGCCCAACTCTGTAAACAAACTCACTATCTTCTCCCCTGCATGAGGTTATGACTCCAAGAGAAGAAGCTCCCTGGTGCAGAGGGATTAACACCAAATATTGACCAGCAATGCTTTTGAAGAAAGATCTTTATCAAAAGGGGGAAATATTTTAAAAATTTAAAAAAAAATAAGTATCTATGGCTAAGAGATTTCAAATGGAGTCAGGAAATCATTCTCTTATGCAGGTCAAAGCCAGATATTGCAAACAGCCACACTATGGAAAGCCCAAAAAGAACACCTGGACACCATAAACTAGCCACATGGCTACATGAAATCAACACCCTGTGCTCTATTTGGGAATCTGTGAAAAGCTATTTCCCTAATACGACATGGCTATATTCACTTATAAATCCCCTAATCACAATCCTTCTGCTTCTTTTATTTAGACTTATAATTTTCAATTTACTTATTATTTTTCAAAGACTTAAAGCCTCCCATTATTCCTATGCTGGATGAGCCCTGAAACCCAGGGGTACCAGTCCTTCCAAGAACAACCAAGAACTCACGAATTTCCTCAACTGCAAGCAAAACAATCTCATTCCTCTGCCCCACAATATCTACATCCTTCCTCAGCCTAAAGCAGCCAGCACGGTCATCACCCCACATCCGTCAAGACTGGGGAATGAACAAAAATAAGGGGGGATTTTAACTGCTGACCACAGTGATTTTACTATAATTGTAGTCGTTATTTTAGCTTATTCCTTTACTTGTTTCCTTCACTTGTAATCATTATTCTGTATTAGCTGAATGATTTATAACTGTTCCCATGCCCCTCCTTTACAGCCAGTTAGCTCAAGGACTTCTCAGGACCATGCTTGTTCCCTACTGACAGCAGCTGAAAGACACAACCAAGTAATGCAAGCAAATTCAAAACCTTAATTTGAATGTATACACCACCAATCAGTATAAGCTAACTTGAGTCCTTAATTTGAATATCTATATAACCAATCACATTGTTATCCCCACCTCCCTTTGTTTAATGCCATAAAAACCCTAAGCATTTCCAACTTGGGGTGACAGATCTGAGTTTAGACTCCTGTCTCCCTACCGGCTGCGTGTAATAAACTCTCTTCTCAAATCCTGGTGTCACAGTATTAACTTCTATGCGCACCGGGCAGCTAGCCCACCCGCTTATGCTGTAACACATTCTCTGAGGTCTTCTTGTTGAGAAACAATAACCCCCTATTTGTTTAGGCAACAATAGCCAAGTTGCCTATTATTTGCAGCTGACCTCATTCTTAACTGTTACATTAGGCATAACATAAACCAAAATAAAACTGACACAGCTCTATTAATATAAGAAAAAAAGACATTTTAAGATAAAACACTATTAGGTATAAAAGTTATGATGTGATAGTAAAATAGGAACAATTCAAAAGGAAACTATAATAATTCTGAACTCAGTCTCCAAATGAGTAATGCAAAAGATGACAGGATTACTAGAAGGCATTAACAAATTCACAGACTAATTGACAGATGAAACAGAAAAAAAAAAAAATAGTAAGGTTATAGAAGACTGGAACAATTACAAGTTTGATCTAATGGACATATGTGAAACTCTGCACCTAATTAGAGAAGAGACAACCTTCCCAAGAACACATGAAAATTTATAAAATTGGCTATGTACAGGCCATAGGGCAGATTTCAACAGATATTAGGCATCTGTATTACATAGACAATCTTCTTTGACCACAGTATGTTATTACATTATGGCTTTAAGATCCTTATTCAAAAATTAGTCTTGCTATACACTAGAAAAATCAATTTAAAATTTTAACTTAAAAAAAGATTCCATTTGTAACAGCAACAAAAGCTAAACAAATCATAAAGCAAGAGCTTTATGATGAAAATGAAAATGGAAAACCTGCATTAAAGGACATAGAAGACGACCTAAATGAAAGGAACATTATGTCATTTTCATAGATAGTAAATTTGTAAAGATGGCAATTTTTCTCAAATTAACCTATAAGTTCACTGCAATTCCAATCAAAATCTTCATATGGTTTTTCTGAAGCTGAATTTTTCTTTTTTATCTTTAATTTGAAATAGTTATTTAAAAATATATATATACATGTATGTATACATGTATGTGAGTGTGTGTATGAACAACAAAGTAGTATTACAAATCCATGGGGAAAAGATGGACTACTCAACAAATGGTATGGAAAAAACTGAAATTGAAATCCTATCTCGGGAAGCGGGTGTGGCTCAGTGGATAGAGCCCCCGTTTACCATATGGGAGGCCCAGGTTCGCGTCCCGAGGCCTCCTTGTGAGGGCACGCCGGCCTGAGCGGTGCGGTGGGCTGATGCAGCAACCTCACGGCAGGAAGCGGGTGTGGCACAATGGATAGCGCACCCGTTTACCATATGAGAGGCCCCGGG
>JAQZBX010014025.1:0-39094 GCA_029593785.1 Cabassous unicinctus | reverse complement strand
ATATGACGCAGTTCCTGCTTCCCAAGCCATTATACACATTACTACAATACAAGGAAGTGTGTGATAAATGAAAGGCACAGACCTTAAATGACATACAAATTGATAGAAAAGAGAAAATCACTTCCCCTAGGGTGATCATGGAGAACATTGAGAACTTAGGACTTGAACTGGGCTTGGAAGGAGGAGGAGTATTTTGAAACTTAGAAAGCCTTCCTGATGTGTCTCTAAGACTTCCTTTCTCACCACCCTATCCTTCACACTCTTTGTCCTAGTCTGACACTGATAAGCACATCCCTTCACAGCACCGGCTTTAAGAGGGAATGCTGGCTCTCTTCCTCTACAGTGAGGACCAGCCCCCCCCCCCCACCCCCAGGTAGGCACTGTTGATGATATTTTCCAGCCCCCACTTGGTCCCTAGGACAGGCAGCTATATCCACTTTGCAAAGTGAACAACCATGTGCAGTCACCATGGAACGACCCAAATATGAATAATACTCCTGGGAGACTTTTATGTCCCAAGTAATTATTAGTTTGCCTCTGACACTGACTAAATTGCTCCCTGTGGTACAAAAGTAGATTGGTTTCCAATAAGCAGGACTAAACGTAGTTGACAATTTCCTTCCTCCCTAACATACACAAAAACAGTCTAAACTTACTCAAGAGGACTTCTCTTCCAAGGAAGGTAAACTTAAAGCCACTAAATATATATGAAATTATATTAATATATATTCGATAAACTATTCAATAGCACTTAATCATTTTACAATTAATATTGACCTGGAAGTAATGCTTTGCAAGTTTGGCTCATTTTTATCATTTATTTTCCGAGCTAACAAAAGTAGAACCCTCTTTTAAAAAATCAGGATTTTATCTTGATAGAGTGAAATAGTAGTATGATTCTCTCCAGAAAGCATTCATTCCATACATCCTCAATATTGGCTTCTCTTGATTATTTGAGGCAATTTTTGTACTTTGAGTAGATTATGTTCTTCAATTAATTCATTTATCAAGATATTTTTTGAGCACCTACCATGTGCCAGAAGCTATGCTGTATATTATAGAGAAGTAAAGATGTTTAAGGCAAAACCTCCATCCTAAGAGGTTTATAGGCTAGTGCATGGATGATCACAGGCAACTAGTTCTGAGTTTGACCCCAAATTGCAAAAGCAGTCTCTCCTACTCTACCATGTATTCCTTCTATGATTATATGCTTCCAAATAGAAGGTTGCAGCTTAACACAAGAATATTGTAATATTGGGCTTTCTCTCACTGGGTCACTTAAGGAATTTTTTATTTTTTTACCGGGAGGTCCCAGGGATCGAACCCAGGTCCCTCCATATGGGAGATGGACGCCCAACCACTTGAGCCACATCCTCCCCCCACTTAAGGAATTTTAAAGTGATTTTAAAGGAATTTAGAGGGACCAAAAGGGCTCTCTTCATGATGGTACTTTAAAAGTGTACCTGTGAAGTAATACATTCATTTTAAAAGAAAACACCAAAAGAAGTGCATTTAAGTGGATGGCGTCAATGAAAGTTGTAACTGTATGAAGCTACATATAGATTTCAGAGGTGCTACCCTTGCACCAAACCTCCTTGAAATTTCAAATTTGCAATAAACTTCAGAGTCAGTTTATGGGCCATAGAAGAAACAGAGTCTCATTTCTTACAATCAAAGGGAGCTTTCCTTTCATCCAATTTTTAAAAAATTCTGATAAAGTATAAAAAAACATAAAATTTACCACGCTGATCAATTCAGCACACGCTGTACAGTTCAGTGGCGTTTATGATGTGCAACTATCACCACTATCTAGTTCCAGAACTTTTTCTTCACCCCAAAAGGAAACTTTGTACCCATTAAGTAGTCACTCCCAGACTCTTTTCCCCAGTCCCTAATCTGCTCTCTGTCACAAAAGATTTGTCTATTCTGGAAATTTCGTATAAATGGAATCATACAATATGTGTCCTTTTGTGTCTGGCTTCTCTCACTTAGGATAATGTTTTTCAGGTTCATCCGTGTTGTAGTATGTATCAGAATTTCTTTCCTTTTTATGGTTGAATAATATTAAATATTATTTTATGGTTGAATATTGTTCCATTGTGTGGATATACCACAACTGGCTTATGCATTTATCAATTGATGGACATTTGGGTTGTTTCTACTTTTCACTAATATGGATATTGCTGCTATGAACATTAATATGCAAGTTTTTGTTTGAACACCTGTTTTCAATTTGGATTATATAGCTAGAAGTGGATTTGCTGGGTCATATGGTAATTCTAGGCTTAACTTGTTGAGGAACAGCTAGAATGTTTTCCACAGTGGCTGTACCATCTTACATTCCTTCCAGCAATTTCTCCATATTCTCTCCAACACTTGTTATAGTTTCCAATAAAAAAAAAAAATCATATCATAGCCATCCTAGTGGGTGTGAAGTATTATCTCATTGTGGTTTTGATTTGCATTTCTCTGATAACTAATGATGCTAAGTGTCTTTTCATGTCCTTGCTGGCCATTTTATAACTTCTTTTGAGAAATGTCTACTCAGTTTGTTTACTCACTTTTAAATTGGGCTTCTGTCTCTTTGATGTTGAATTGTCTTTATATATTTTGGGTACATGGCCCTTATGAGATACATGGTTTCCAAACATTCTCTCCCATTCTGTGGGTTGTCTTTTTATCCTTTTGGTAATGTCCTTTGATGCACAAAGTTTTTAATTTTGATCATCTAATTTATCAATTTTTTTCTTTTGTTGCTTGTGCTTTTGGTGTCATAGCTAAGAAACCATTACCAAATGCATGATCATGAAGATTTACCCCTGTGTTTTCTTCTAAGAGTTTTTTAGTTCTAGCTCATATATTTAGGCTTTTGGTCCATTTTGAGTTGATTTTTGTCTATGGTGTGAGATGAGGACCCAGTTTCATTCTTTTGCATGTGGATATCCAGCCTTCCAAGTACCATTTGTTGGAGAGACTATACTTTCCCACATTGAATGGTCTTGACAGTCTTGTCAAAAATCAATTGACAAAGATGTATAAGTTTATTTCTGGAATATGCCAGTATCACACTATTTCAATTACTGTAGCTTTGAAGTAAGTTTTGAAACTGGGAAATGTGCATCTTCCAATTTAGTTCATTTTAAAATTAATTTGGCTCTTCTGGGTCCCTTGCAATTCCATATGAATTTTAGGATCAGCTATATTCCATATCCACAAAAGAAGCCATTGGGGTTTTGATAGGGATTTCGTTGAATCTATAAGTTGCTTGGAGAATATTACCATCTTAATATTAAATCTTTCAATCTATGAACACAGATTTTGTTTCCGTTTATTTAGGTTGCTTTTTAATTTCTTTCAGCAATATTTTGTAGTTCCCAATGTATAAGTCTTGTACCTCCTTGGTTATTTTTAAGGATTTTATTCTTTTTTCCTTTTAGGATTGTTCATTGCTGGTGTATAGAAACACAATTGATGTTTGTATGTTGATCTTGTATCTTGCAACTTTGCAATATTCATTTATTAGCTCTATTGATTGCTTTAGGGGATTTTTTTAGGAGTTTCTATATATAAGATCAAGTAATCATGTATGGAAATAGTTTTACTTCTTCCTTTTCAATTGGATGCCTTTTACTTCTTCATCTTACCTAACTGCTCTAGCTAGAATTTCCAATATTGTTGAATAGAAGTGGCAAAAGTGGGGATTCTTATCTTGTTTCTGATCTTAGAGGGAAAGCTTTCAGTCTTTCACCATTAAATAGGAAATTCCGTGGTATTTTCATAAACCAATTTTTTTTACTCTTCCTTTCTCTTTGTTTTTCCATGTTTTGTTCAGCTTGGTCTTGCTCAGTTTAACCTCATCCTGTCCTGCCTTTGTTATCTGAGCCTATTGAATGTCTCTGGGGAAACAGATCTAAGTAGGAAAATTCCCAAAACTCATCAGGGAGCCAGATTATTTCTGTGCTGCTTGCCTTCTATGCAAACTGTGAACTATTAACAAATGAGTAATTCTCCAAGCACCAAAAACATAACTTCAAAGAATTATAATCAACAAAAGTCAAAGACAAATAAAGGAATAAATAAAAGAGGGGAAAAAACCCAAGGACAAAGATTAGCACTGTCCACTTCTATTGGTTTTCACTTTGTAATTATTCCCATATTTCAATGATAACTTTTGGACTTACCGTATAGATTTTAATACCCCCTAAAGGTTAGAACAATGACTTTTACATATTATTCATTATTATTTGTATTTTTCTCTACTCTTCTCTACCTCACTCATCCCAAACACACACACACACACACATAAGCATACGCATCACAATTTGTGGGTTTATTCTTTTTTCCTTCTGACAAGCTACATATGTTCAGTATTTAACCTAATAAGCTGAGAATCTGGGTCCCCCTTTTGCTTGAAGCAGCATTACAAGGGCTCAGTGCCTAGATCTCACCTGTCACAGAAATGGTTACTGAGTGGCTTGCAACTTGAGGTGGAAAATCTGCAACACAACGGTAAGTACTACTGTCATTCACAAGCACTTGCTCAAAATGCAGGATAAAAGCTGAAATAGTCTTCCTTTCTTCCCAGCTCGTGTGTGTCCGAACTCCATTTGGAAGATGGAAACAGTGTGCTCTACTGGGCTTACACCAGGTCACATTAAGTTTGTTTGTGCAGTATTTCACAGGACATTCCAGTTTAAATGGGTCTCCTGCTAAGATGGAGAACATGGAATCTCTCTTAATGTACACTTGTCTATCACATGCTTTTCCCCTGAAAGATGAAAACAAAATTAAAATTGAATCTGTTCTTCTGGAAGGACCAGATGTTTACCACTTCAACAGATTCTGCCAAAGATTTCTCAAGAGTGAATCTATCATTTTCCTAGATAAAATTCTACCTCATTAGCAGAGTGTTTGGCACTTAGTAGGTACACAATAAATATTTGTTGGAAAAATCAAATAAATCATTTCCTCTGCACCCTTGATATATCTTTTATAACTACTACAATAGGTAGCAAATAATAAATTCTTGTCAATTATTTATTACATTCCAGGTGCTGCACAAAATACCTTAAGACTTTAACTCATTTAATCTCCATAACAATAATAATACATATTATTATGAATGCTGTTTTACATAAGGTGACAAAGGTACTAAAGAACTTGCCTAAAGTTACACACTAATAAATAAGAGAACTGAGAATTAAACTCACACTGGAGTCCATTACTCTATAATCATTGTCTATTACTCTTATATTGCATCTTGAATGGTAATCACAGTCTTTATTAGCTCTGGTACATTATGTGAGACAATATGGAATTTTTGTTGACAAGCATCTCTCTATAATACTTGGCATTAGAAATTTTCTTCACATGTTTTTCAATGACTTTACTGCTGCCTTGCAAATTTTTCCATGACTCTTTCTGCATAGGAGACATGCAACTCAAGATTACCTTCTGAAGATAGGATGTGCTGAGAGAAACTGAATTTTACATTTTTCCAAGTAGGAGGAGGAACAGTGATCTGTCTCTTTTGGAAATTCTGCCAACTGGCCCATCATACTGGAAATATGCCTTCCTTTGCTTTTGGGGGAGAACTTTTTACTGGAAATAGGTTTCCTATTATCTTCTATGAACCTCCAGTTACTACTTGCCTAGCGTATATAAAATCTTCAGCACAGAAAGAGATATTCTCAATGTCATTGAATAAGTTCTGTTACCGTTATCTTATCATGAAAGTATTTATCTTGTAACTTCAACACCTGGAATATAACTGGAGACCAAGACACATGCAAAAGAAATGTTTCTCAAAGACAAAATAGATATTGCAAGATCCAAAATGTATCTCTTTTAATGCATAATTCTGACAATTTCATTGTCATGTTCTAGTAAGTCCAGATGGCATAATTGTGTTATATAATACAGAGTAATTACTATGTTCATACTGATAAGATTGTATCTACAATAACACTTTAAATTATGTTTGCTATCATCCATTTTTGGAAACAGACACGTGCACTTTGTTCTACAAAGAATTTCATGATTACTCCAAAAAATGCCTTGGCCTTTAAAGGGGCATACTTTAATTATTTAGAATGCCTATTTTGTGGAACTAATCATTCTCTGATAAATGCTGAACTATATTGCCCCTTTTGAGATACAGGCATAAAAGGAGCATGAGAAATCATGCATATTAACAAGAACCACTTAAAAACCCATTTATTACAGATTTTGCATCAGTTACGTCATGTGTATATACAAATCATGGACTATTCTACTGTAGAACTGACTCCTCACACCTGTGGAGAAAAAAAAAAAAAAGCAAAGATTCCCTTTAGTTTTAAAGCACTCTGTGGTGAGTTATAACTTTTACTTTTCCAGTAAAATTAAGTAGTCTTAAGAAAATTTTCTCTTTAACTTCCTTTCCCTACATCCCTGTATTTCTTTATTAAGCCTGTCTCTTTCTTTAAACTACTCTTTCTCTCATAAATACATCCAGGCCATGTCCTTCATTAACTTCTTTCACTTATTTTCAAGTGTTCTGCTGTATTGATGCATGGTATCATAGGTTACCTGACAGAAGAAATCTTGCAATTACCACCAACCCTCTTTCATTTTCAAAATGAGGAAACAGAGCCCAGAGGATTGAAGGCCTCACCAGTGATCACATAGTCAGGGAGAGTTTGAACTGGGGAAGAGTTTTTGGCCCCAGTCTCCATATACAGCTTTAACTAGAACAATATTCCGTTTCTACTTTGCCAGCATGAATATTCTCATTTTCAGCTATTCCCTAACATCAAACAAACCCCTCACTGTAATTCCCTCTCATATTTCATTAATTCCTATTCAGAATAATTGAAACTTGATTGAGTTTCCAAGAATCAGATTGACACAGGGACCTGCAGAGAACTTTAGAATCAGAATATTTATTTAAAACTGCTTTGAAATCTTAAACAAGTTCTCTTTAAGACTTGCTTGCTTCCAAAAATTGAGAATAAAAATGAAAGCAAACTACAAGAACAAGTTATGAGAATGAGGTTTTTAAAAAATTGAAGAGAAAGGGTAAGATAATTTACCACAAGGAAGTTTCTAACAACATAACACTTGGATGTGGTTATGCTTGTGACAAAAAAACTGAGGAGACCAGGAGGCAGAAAGGCCAAGTGAAACCGCTGCTTCCAGAAGTCCGTTCTTCTCTCTAAAGTTATTAGTCAATCTCAGCCTCCTAACTTCCCTTTTCATTTACTTGGATAACTCAATAATAGTTTGCACTGCGATAAACTGCAAGAAGGTTATGGAATAGATAAAGACCCTCTTGCTCTCCAGGAGCTTACCATCGAATTGGTGAGCAAGATTAATGAACATCAAGGCCACTTTTCTGGAATAAACTTACTATGTACCATTCTTTTTTTCTTTATGTTTACCTGAACTGAAAGCGAGGCTCAGAAGGACCATTTATTTCATTTGTCAGGGGGTAGATGAATACATAAAAGATGATCCCTGCCTTCGTAGAGCTTGTCTTCTAATGGGATAGACAGATGCATGATAAATGAGAAAATAACACCAGAGAGAGAGGCAAATTGCTTTGCATGGGAATGTAGAGGATTACTTCTGGCTGGGGCTTGCGTCAAGGCTTCATGGAAAAGTTATACGTGCAGTGAGGACAGGGGAGGCATTTTAAAATTGAGGAAGTGAGAAGGGCAAAGAACAGAGGCCAGCAAACTTATGGCAGATTCAGGGAAATTGATGCACACTTGGATCATGGTTTTCTGAAATAGCAACATGTAAACCACTGGTTGCCTCAAAAGAAAAGGAATAAGCATTAGGTGGGAGGAGTTTAAACTTTGTTTATCTGCCTCAAGAAAATTCAGTGTTTAATGTTTGTTTGGAATATATATTTATGTATCTCTGTGTGTGTCTATAAAGATCATGGGAAATAGCTTAAAATGAGAATATTCATTTGAGCCTGGCTTTTCGATTACTAACACATTGTGTGACTTTGGGATAGCCCCACCCATTCTCTCTGGCCCTCAGTTTCTTTCAAATAAGATAAAATGATTGGACTACAATAAAGTTCTTAACCACCATTCCCTCCTACATACACAGACACGTACACATACGCTATAAAGTCACTTCTAAGCCTCTCTTTCTATTAAAATATTTACCTTCTTATTTGGCGATAGGGCTGTCACACAATGCTAGCAGCACAATTGAAAATCCCCTCTAGCTCCAGTAGTCTATGACTACAGGCTTGGAAGGAACATGGAAAGTGGGGTAGGGGTAGAGAAGAGAGCTAGCTGCTAGTCTTGACCATGTCACTGACTTGAATTGGACTATGGATACATCAGGTGGTTCCTGATGGTCTTATCAGAGAGATGGGGGATCATTGAATTTTTCTTGGATGGAGGAATGAATGGATAGAGCAATGCAAGCTTGCAAACAGGCATTAAAATTTTTTAAAATGCCCCCTTGATGCACAAACAAATGTATCAAGCCTTCTTATCATTCTGAGACTAAAATTGATTTTTTTAGTGCAAAAATGATCCAATGAGCCAAATGGCACAATTCTAATTTTCCACCTGAGAAGCATGTTGACACTTCTTTTCTGCTTGATCTGAATTATGCATATCTATCTTATGACTCTCAGGACATCCAAAGCTGTCCCCAAAGGGTCTGTTTTATCCACCAAACATTTTCTGAAGAGGGATGAAGACCATAGTTATTTTTGGCTGTGACCTCTGCCAACCATTAGTGATTGCTGCTGTTTTTGTTCCTTCTGTTTTTCTCAAACATTCATATCTGATGGAAGGGAGTTTGCAATGCCTAAAAATAATTGAAATGAATACACGCAGTAAAAGGATGAAAACTTCTACCATCCCCAGGTCCTCATATAATATAATATCCTTTTTTAACACTATAGGTTTAGGAAGAGTCTCACTTTTAAATTCTTATGAAATCATTATGGTATTATTACCATATGTATATTATATGATCAGGATATACCCTAGCATGGTTGATGTCCAGAGTGGATCATTTTTAGCAACCCCCTTCTCCATGTGAAAAATTATTTTCAGAAATAATCATGAAATGAAACAAACAACAAAACTGCTAGAAAAGAAACAAACAGTGGATATATTCTCTCATTGAACTTCATATGTGAAATCATGCAAGTTAAAAAATACTTTAAAATATTATAATACAAAAAAAAGGAAAAATGCACAGCTATTTATTCAATAATTTTATATCTACCAGAAGAGTATGAACTTTGATCCTTTAGTTATAGTATTTATAGAGTAGCTTGTGTAAATAATTGTCTGTTAACCAGTAGGTGAATTTTATTAAAACTGAGCTGCTAGCAAAAGATGCAATTTAGGCAACTAATAAATCATACTACTAATTTAACTTATTTTCTTGATTCATTCTTTAGTTTTAAAACAATAATATTTCTAATGTGGGAAAGTGTAGGAGGGGTACAGAGTGGGCATATGGGAATCCCCTATATTTTTAATGTAACATTTATATAATCTAAGTATCTTTTTAAAAAAGTATATAAAAAAAGAAAAAATAGTAATTGGGTAGGTTGGGGGAAAATACAACATTTATAAGATTTAGGCTATAGTTAGTAGTAATATTTTGATGATGCTATTTCATGCTTTGCAACAAATGTTTCACAACAATGCAAGGTGTTGGTGGTAGGGTGATGTATGGGAGTCATGTATGATGATATGCATGTTTGTTTTATAAGTTCACAACTTTTACTATACACTTATTGTTTATGTGTATTCATGTATGAATGACATACTTTAACAAAATTAAAATAAAAAACATTAACATTTCATGAGAAGAATAAATTTCAATAGTAAAGAAATTATTCAAATTCAGTAAAATATTTCATGTATCAGCTAAAGTTATCAAACAAAAACACACCTCACAGTTTACAATCTAGTTCACTGTTTTAGATATTAACACATAACATTCAAAGTGGAGGCATAGAATGACAGAAATGCAACAGCTCAGATACTGTTTCTTTGTCTTTACAATAAGTATGGTATCTTTGTTTATTTAGAATCTACTGTTTACACACAGGACACAAGCTGTGCCTGCAGCAAGCTCCAGTGATTCTCAACTTTATGAATTTACAGTTGAGGCAGGCTATGCCTTAGGGAATGGGAAGACCCTGGCAGAAAAACAGGACCATGAAACACGTGGTCATGGAACACGCCTGAGGGAAAGACCCCCACCAGAAGGCTGCTGGAAGAATCCCACGAGAAACCCGCCGCCCCGTACCCCCCCCCCGCCCCAATTTAGAATGAGATTTCGTTTGGGATCAAGGAGAAGCCCCAGATATTCTCATTGCCCTCCCCTCCACCGGGGAAACTGACAGGTGGGGTAATCAATCAAAACAGTAAACAACTGGAACCCCTCCCCTGAACATAGAAAGTGGGAAAACTGATGATTTAAAAAGCAAGCGCAGAAGCTAAATTGTCCCTTTCTTCCTCTTTCTGCCTGGACCAGCCCGCAAGTATACCTGGGACCCATAATCTGTTATTTTCTCCCATTTCTATTTTCTTTTTACTTACTTAATAAACTACTGGCCTGACTAAACTGGCATATTCTTAAATTCTTCCATGTAACATAGCCAAGAACCTAGAAAAAATCCAGCAACACTCTCAGAATGAACACATGTAGCTGAATTCATATGTGTCCAGGATCAACTCTAAACTGGGAAGTTCTTTCCAAGTTTTAATAATATATATTAAGACTCAACTGTAACCATAGTAATTATTTAGAGTTTAGACCAAATATATTTTTAGAGGGGGGAGTAGTTTATCATTGATACTGTTCAGATGTGCTGTGCATGGTGATAATTAAAATCAGGCAAACTTTTAATCAGTTTTATTATTTTTTTAAAATTCTGTACAATATACCCTCTTTAATCCCACACTCAGGGCAGACCACTACCACTGCCCATGACTATTTAGTAATGTGATAGCTTCTAGTGCAAAAGGGATGGAGAAAGATGCCTAAGTCACTTGCCAATTTTCCCTTTAGATTTTTTATTTTTTTACTTTTTATTATCTTAAACAAGATACAATCTCTCAGAGGTTGCAGATTCCAAAGAGGGAAAGATCCGTTTTCATTAGGTCAATCTGGAAAGGTTTCATGAAGGAGGTGGCATTTCATTAAAATCTTCAAAGATATGTAGACTATTAAAGGTTGAAGTTGACCCTCCTGCCCTCCCACCTCAACCCTCCAGGTAAACCTCCTCCTCCTCCACTTATCACAGCATTGTACCATCTTTTTCCTCATTACTTGGGCTCCTCTTACTGCCCCATTCAGTCACCAAGTTAAGTTGATTGAGCATCCAAAACAATTCACTTTTGTTTGTTTACATGCCACTGCCTTAATTTGCACCTCATTATATTTCCTGTGGATTATGTGTTCTACACTCCAATTGGGCCTTGCTCCCTGTCCCACCCCTGCCCTAATCCATTCTCCATATCAATGTTTCAGTTTGCATTCTTAAAATGAAAATCCAATTACAAGATTTTCTGCTTAAAACTCTTCCGAGACTCCCCAGTGCCTATAGGAAAACGTCTGGACTTCCTCAAATGGCATTTAGACACAGCCTCCTTAGGCAGACTCACCCCATCTTCAAGCTCTAGCAACCCTAGACCACTTGACATTCACCCAGGGAATGTTCCATGCTATTGTGTGGTACCTGCCTCACAATCTGTTTCAAGGGAATATCTGTTTATGCATATGGCATCTCATCTCCTGTGCAACCTCCTTGATGGCATGGTAACTGTCTCTGCAAGAGGAGATGGCTTTAGAAAAGGTATGAAGTTGAGAAGACATGGCATGCACCCAGAATGAAGAGAAAGATTTGTGTGAAAGGAAAAATCCTCTGTTCACAGTTCTGACTAGTGCTTCCTGTGTACTACGTGATGCAGACAAGACATAGCTAAGCCCTTACAGAGGTGGGCTGTCGAAAAGGCACTGAAGTGAAGAATGGATCTCAAAATTCCCTGTGGTGGTGAAGCCATAGCCACTAAAGAAAAACTAGACCTTGGAAGTATGCAGTGTGGGAGGTCTGATTTATGACCATTTGGGGATGATTTTCAAAATATTTAATAAGTGGTATCTGACCACTGAGCTACTGGAACCAACTAATCAGAAAAGAATGCTGGCCACAAACAACTGCATGTCTGGTCATTATCTTCCAGCTGAGAAAGCGTAGCTGCATGTGTAAAAGCTATTGGGAGCTGAACAGGGTAGGTAATTTGTGAAACCTATTAGCTATTTTTTAAAAACAGGTTTGTGCTTATGATTCTTTTGTGAAATATGTCTTATTTTTAAAGACCACATGAGAAAAATCCCAACCGAGCTTCTTTTTTTTATCTGTCCATTGAAAAATTCTCATAAATTTATAGAAAGTTCAAAATGGTTCACATTGACTGAGAGAAATTAATGACTGCAATAAATGCAGATTACTTTACTTTAAGCTAAGACAGTGTTAGGGTTTATCATAGAAATATAAACAATTTTTAAAGAACTAAAATGATTATTAAAGGCATTATATGCCAATAATTTTCTGTGACTTCAACCACAATATTAGCTTCTATCAGAAAATACTATGGTAGATGAACAAATAAGAACTTCAGACACATGCTCCGGGAAACTACAGAGGAGAGAATCTTCAGATTCAGAGGGAAAGATGCTTCCAAAGGATGCTGATGGTATGCTCTGGCTAATTTTAAAGGGCAGAAATGGTGGTGGTGGTGAAATGATCACCACCAGGGAAGGGAAGTAAGTGCATCTTGCCTTGCAAATTGGAGTGGATTTAGGGTTCCCCTGAGGAAGTGGTTTAAGCATGATGAAGGCAAATCCATGTATAGCAATGGTAGCCATGTGATCACGAATCAAAGATCCTGGAAGGACATCAACCTGTACAGCCTTGAGGAATCATGTGCACAGGATCAGAAAGCCCAGGTGTCATGCTTCCCATCATAAGTTAACTGGGGTACACACACAAAATCAGAAAAGGGGTGACATGAGGTTAGGGTGGGGAATTTCCCCCTCGTATAGAAACCACAAATATAATGTTGCATTAGGTAGAGTTGATTAAACTTATTACTTCAGCTCCGTGGTTAACAAACCTCACTTCATAAGTCAGATATTCCCAGAAGTGCTAGGAATACCTGGGGAAATTTGAATACAAATGATGCACACACACACATAAGTTAAAATCAGGGCTTCTATTGTAAAGGACGGCCATGATTATTTTAAGGAAAACCCTAGGACTTGATCTCATTGGTACAATGAAAATTGACTGAGCCCCAGTCCCTGCTGTGAAATTTACATAGACTACCTGGAAAACAACATTTAATGTAATATATATCACAGGCATGGAAGTAGTATGTAATAATAGATTTAAATTATTGTTTTGTGGGTATTGTCTGATATTGATCTTTAGATGGGGATAGCCATCTCTTACCTGTCATACACACACGTACACACACTCACGTGATCTAAAGCTAAAGAAACTGAAAAGAATTCACTTCACACCAGGAATTCACATGGTATGAACCTATATTTATTCCCATTACTTAGAAAACAAAGATACCGAAACAAGAAAATTGAAAGAATTTTCATAATACTCTATTACTATTTCCTCTTAAAATCCCCTTTTCCAAAACTATATCTTCTTATAATGACATGTGAAACCTTGCATATGCTATTTATTTATTTCATTCACTTTGAAACGATTTCTTCTTGGACTAAATTTTTCATATTTAGAGTGATATGACTATATGGGGAAAATTTTGAAGACTATCTTTTCACTCTAGTAATGAGCAATTTAAGAATTTAAGCCATTTATTTCTTGTTTTTTTTTTCTAGATTAGGATAGTTGTGAAATTGTTTTGCCTGAAACAGTCACTTCAGTATTTTCCATAGCTTTTTGGAGCAGTTAGCAAAGTTTACAGAGTCACTGTGCCATTTCCTCTCCTTGAGATATTTAAGGCTGGGACTGATAGGGATCTTTAGGAGTCACTGAGTCACATAACAGATAGATTGCTTTAGTCACATTTGAGAGGTCACCCCCCTAATCACTGTCTCACATTCGCTGCTGCTATTTGACCACAAGCACACCCCACCTTGCACTGTCAATGTGCCACGGGTCCACCCTGGATTCATCCTGACAGGAAGAATAATAGGGAAATGACTAATAATGTTGACTTCTTATTATGTGCTTGGCACTTTTAGATGTGATACATATATTGCCTCATTTGATCCTCACAACAATTTTATGAGGTAGTACTATGATTATCTTTTTTTTTTTTTTAAAGATTTATTTATTTTATTTATTTATCCCCCCCTTGCTGCTTGTGCTGCTGTGTCCATTCGCTGCATGTCTTCTCTGTGTCTGCTTATCTCCCCCTTGCTGTGAGGTCTTGCCGCATCAGCCCACGGCTCCGCGTGAGCCGGCCTGCCCTCACAAGGAGGCGCCAGGAAGCGAACCCGGGGCCTCTCATATGGTAAACGGGTGCTCTAGCCATTGCTCCTCACCCGCTTCCTGCCGTGAGGTTGCTGCATCAGCCCACCCCACCGCTCAGGCCGGCGTGCCCTCACAAGGAGGCCTCGGGACGCGAACCTGGGCCTCCCATATGGTAAACGGGTGCTCTATCCACTGAGCCACACCCGCTTCCCTATGATTATCTTTAAGTTGATGAAACAGAATATTAGAGAAGATAAGTCATAGGCTCAAGGACCAGGGCTTGAACCCAGGCGAGTCTAACTCTAAAGCACAAGCTGTTATCTGGCAGGGTTGTTGGGAAAGTCAATAAGACCATATAGGAAAAGTTCTTAGCATTGTGCTTGGCACATATTAAGCACCAATAAATGCCAGGTTTTATTATTCTTTCTGATAAAACAAATTTAGAGAAGTGACACAGAAGTTTGAGTAATTATCCAAGACCACAAAGCCAGTAAGTGGCAGAGGCAAAATAGAAACCCAGCAGGTCTACCCAACTGCTTTCTTAGGGGTCAGCGGTGGTACAGAATGATTGACTCACACATGCACAAACACACACAAATACATGAAATTTGATATATGATATATATAAAAAATATCAGGCAAGTAAATATTACAGAGGTAGAAAAGGCAGCACATCTTATAAGAAAATGAAAGATGTTCCTTTATATGAGAGATGAAATCCTACAGAATTATACTAACCAGAAGGGCATTGGATAAAACCAGTAAGTAAACAACAACAACAAAAAACCCACTTGTCTTTCCAGGCTTACTCTCTACTTCCCTAATACGTCTCTATAAAGTGACATATGTCCCCTTGCGGTTCTGCCCTGTTGGCTACTGCTTGCCTCCCCAAGCCAGAGGATTCACATGTACCCCACATTTCTGTGTCTGCCCACTCTAGGTGAGCATGATGAGTATATGATCGAGTATTAGTTGACTACTGTGTAATTATCTATCCTGAGTAGCAAAAGTTTTAGCTAATTAAATGAGCCTAAAAGAACATTGATTCGTACTGAGGATTTAGAGAATAGTTCTGGTCAGGGGAGACTTTAATTGACTGGTAGAGGTGGACCCTGTCCTGCAGAGATGCTATACCTTCCACCTTGGTCACAGTGGCTTCAGGAACAAAAATAGGACTGAAAAGCACAGAGCATACTTTAGAAGATGTTGATGATAAATGTCTCCAGCATTTTATCACAAATCAACATGAGTATTTCTAAATATTGTCTCCAGTGGTAGAGTGTTTACTTCTGATGCTCAGAGTAAGTATGGGGTATGTGTTATGATTAGAAAGGCACAGGGAAATTCCATCTCCACTTTCTTCCCAGATATTTCCTCATATCCGTAATACAATATACTACAGAGATCACACTGTGAGATTCAATGGCATTTTCAAAGCCCTAGAAAATATTTGACAACACCTGTGGGGGCAGAAACTGCCAATTTTCCTTCCAATATCCATTCTCTTCTGCTAATACTGTAAGGAAAATATTGTAGGAGCCTATCCCACCCAGTCAAAGTCTAAAGGTTCCAGCCTCTCTTGCACCCAAGTTCTAACAATGAGTTGTTGGCAGAAGTGACATGTATGAGTTCCAGGTTGGGCCCATAAAATGGACATGGCTGTCAGGAAGGAGGAAAAAACAGGGTTAGAGAGCTCTGCCCAGTAAACCTGATGTTTTCCTATGACTTGTCGAGATGATCCCTCCAAAACCCCTGCACTCTGTCCAGAGTAAACCTCACATGGGAAATGCACATATGCTTAGAGTCTGAGACTCAGGAGTGCATATGCATAGTCACACACACATAAACATCTTCTTCCATAAAGATAAACATCTAAATCAGAGTCCACAACAGCATACCAGAAAGTACAATTTTGACCTTATTTTGGAGGGAAGAGAATTGAAAACACTGAGAATATTTGAAAAGTGAAATAAATTTCATGTGGTAAAAAAAAATTCACTGGCACAATATGACTCAATTGTCACAATTCCCAAACTATATTATCATTTCTGGATAATTGGAAATGATAGTATATAATGATATCAAGAGTTATTGATGGAAGCACATTTTTCAACCCTAAATGAAAGATTGTCTCCCAATAATACTTTAAGGCAGGGGTTTTAAACAAGGGGTCTGTGATCTTGAAATGAAATTCAAAAAAACATTATTCTTGTGGGGATGTGTTGGTGTGGGTATGATATACTTATTGAATAATACACAGGATAGTGTGAACTTAGTAAGGGATCCGTGATTTTCGCCTGACTGGCAAAGGGGTCCTTGGAAAAAAAAGATTAAGAACCCCTGCTTTAAGGTAACTATTTAGCTAATTAAATTTTGAAACGAAAAAATAAATAAATAAATAAACATTACTAGCTAAATTTACATAGCACTTAGGGTGTTCCAGGCACTATTCTAAGTGTTTTACAGTATTAAATCATGTAATTCAACAACCCTATTAGTGTCCCCATGTTTTAGATGAGGAAACCGAGAATGAGAGAGGTTAAGGTCACAAAACAGTCATGGCAGAGATGGGAAACTAATCCAGGCAGTCTGGCTTTAGAGTCCCTGATCTTAACTGCTATGCCACACTGCTATCCAAGGAACAAAGCAAAAGGTTGCTTTCATTTTTTTACCTGATTTTAAATGCCTGTGAACATTCTACTTTCAACCATTCTAAATTTAGGTACAAGTGTAACTCACAGATAATGGAAATGAAAGAGTTAAGTTGGAAAGTCCCAGGGAGGCAAGATAAACAGCTCTGACTTCCAACTTCACAAGAGAGGACATTTTGATAGCGGGACAGAGAAAGCAACAATAAGTTAGAGTTTCTTGGTGTTAGGGAAGTTTACTCAAGGCTGTGATCAGGGCAGTGGTTAACTTTTTCATGACGTTATCCAGGAAATTCTGTAGCTGCAGAATTATTCCTTGACATTTACTTACAAGGTAGCCTTATTTTGTGACAGGCATTTTTGTAATAAAAATATGCAAGTATTTGGCAGAAGACAGAGCTATACCTCTAGCATATCACCGTGTGCACATTTCAGTAGGAACAAACATTTAGGGCCATAGATTTTAACCTGGTAAAGACACTGTGCTACAGAGCCTGAACTTCAAGGAGTGAGAGACAAATGCTGAACATCATCTGCTCCAGTGTGCCTGCTGTCACCCAGGAAGATGGCCTGTTATTGATGGAACAATACAATCTGTGTGAGATGTGGAACATGACATTAAAAGTGCATCCATGAGCCACACTGAACCAACACAACAAAGGAGAAAGAGGACCCAGGCAAATGGAGACGTGGCCCTCACCCTGTGTTCTCAAAGGAACCAAACTACCCGAGTCCTCCCCTTACTGCCCCGATCAGGATTATTTTCTAATCACACTAGCCAGTGATCAATCAATGATTTCCTGCTGTCTTTATTCCAGATGACATGTAGTGCCAAGCAGGATCCAGATGTTAACTGTACTCCCTCCTGACTGAAGATTGATCCTCAACTGAACAAACCATCCAGGGCCTGGAGCAGCTCAAGGGACACCCAGATAAAGGCAAACTCCACCTGCAGCCTAGTTTTTGCCGGCACGGTCAGTCCATGAGGGGAAAGTGTTGTCACTTTTATTACTTTCATCAGAACAGAAATTGTATGCCAAACACTGAGGGACAATTTCCCTCTAATTTTTTTGAGAAACATAAAAAGCAAGCTAGCATAATTTCTTAATAAACAAGGACCTTAAACAGGAGGCTTGTTGAGAACATTATATTTTTTCCAACCTGTTACAGATGCAGCCTCATTTCTGTGAAGTTACACACAGATCTTACATTGTTTTTGTGTAAGAAATAAGAATCTCCTTAAAGGAGATTTTTAACACCTTGAAACTTGCCAGTATAATAATGCAGTAATTAAGTAAAGTATAGAAAATCCCAAAAAGATAAAGGTTGTAATTAATGTGGTTTTAAGGAATAGAGCCATCAGCTTTGTCCAGGAAAATAAATCTTATCAAACATCCCTCATCATTATCTGTGTCCTTAATTTAATGTAAGTAAATGCTGCAATCCATTATATAAACTATTATATAAAATCCCTGGTCAGTACTTTGTCCATGTCTTTCCATTTCACTTTCCAAATAATTTGATTCACTGGATTTTGGGCAAAATATATTGTGCAATATATTTTCTTTATTCTTTTTATTTTTGCTTTGAAAATTCAGCTATTTAAAATAATAATGTTAAAGCTTACTTCTCATTTAATTGCATTTCATGGGACTTGCTTGATGAAAATAATATTAGCACAAAACACCATTAACATTTACCGATCATTTATTATGGACAGTTGTTGTGCCAAGCAGTTTACCCATATTATTGCATTTATAACCTTCACAGTAAACCCATAATTTAGGTACAAATTATTTTCTCTATTTTACAAATAAGGAAACTAATGATAAGAGAGGATATGAAACTTAAACCACGGTCACAGAGTAAGTGGATAAAACCACCAAGCGAATCCAATTCTAACACCCACATCTGCTTTTGTAACTATTATGTTATACAATACCGGGAGGAGGGATAGAAATTTACCCCATCTTCACTATGTTATAGCATGGAAAATTCATTTACTTCATATATTGTCACAGAGAATAGTTTTTATATCCATTAAATTGGGAATGATTCTACTTAATATTTGAATCCAGGCATATCTATGTGACTCTAAACATCTGATGGAAAGTGAAAAATTCTGCCAGCCATCTAAGCACCTTATTTTCCTAATACCAAATACTTAGAGACATTAAAATGCTTAGATGACTGAAGGGAATTTTTGCTTTGCACCTGGTTGTGTGGTATCCTGATGATCATGAAGACAAATTCTAAACCACATAGTTCCAGAATTGAAAATGACCTTCCATAAGGCCTCAGCAACCATATTTTCCTGTTTTAAACCAGAGCACACAAACTGATAAGAGTATGTGTGCTTATGGGGATAATAAGGAAAGCCATTTGAAACCAGAACTGACTGAGAAAATCAGAAATGTCTGTCAGCCATTCAAATACCTTTCCCTTTTTAATACGTGGGTGCCTGTGTTGATGTAAGGAAGTGAGTGATTGCACCATAAAGAAGGAATCACCTTTTTATCCTGCATAAAGTCTTTGCAGGAGTGAGCAAATGTCATCTATGCCAGAGTCCTAGCCGTTTTCAATGTTCAAATGACACCCAAGTAGGAACCATTCTCTTTCACCAAAGTAGAAGCAAAAATGGAATATTTTGCTCCTATATTTCCCAGTATTTTCTCATTCAGTCTTCTCAAGACTCACACCCCACTGAAGCAAGTAGTGAAAGTTATACAAAGGCAACATTATTAGAGAGTAACCATGGAGAGAGTTATAACACTCTCTGTATGGGATAACAAGGTTATCCCATGCCTGTTCTACCCAACTGAGCTAGACTTAGTTTGGAAAGAACAAGCTATTTATTTATCATCAGTATGGTAGTAGTAGTGATAAATTTCTGTTTAACTTTATAACATTTGTACTAAATTTATAACGTTCTGCCTAGTTCTCTTTTCTTATCAATAGCATATTTTAAAGAAAATTGGTTACATTATGAAGTGCCTATTTAGACAGGTGAGCAGCATGATCTAATTTGGTTCATGTCCCATATTGTCTTCAGTGAGCAAGTCTAACGGCTTGGTTTCATCTTCCATTATCTACTTGACATGAAGATCATGTCTTACTGAGCTCAGCAAGGGAAAACTTGCCCTCTAAACTCCCCTGAGAAATAAAACCAGAAATAATCATTAAGCCTCTTACCATGGATACTCCAGACGCCCAGATATGGGATTAAGAAGAGAATCCAAAACAATTTCCCATTTCCAACCTCAGCTTGTGACGTCTTCATTTCTGTGCATATGATGATGCAAAAATTCTGAAGTTAATCAGGGTTGGATCGAGTTACCTACCCCAGCATCATCTATGAAATAAAGACAGAAGAGAGACGAGGTGAGAGATGACAGGAGGAAGAGCCTGAATGATTTTGTTCAACAAAGTGAACAGAAAGAATATGTTGTACCCTGTCTGTGGTTTTGCTTCTTGTCAAATCGACTGCTAACTTTCAAAAGCTCTCATCTGCAAAGCAGCTCAGTCCTTAACTTCTCCTTCCGTTCTACCATCCTTTTTGCCCCACCTTGAGGTTTTTCTCATTGAAAGTTCAGCAAAATGAACAATTAGACTTTAAAGAAATCTATATTGCTGCAATCTTTAGGTTGAGATTTTAATCAAAATTAAGTCAGGAAATTCATGTTAAAAGTACCTATGGCAAATATGTACTCTCCCCCTTTCCATAGCCTGTGATTATGAAACTCCTTTCATGTAAAAGATTTTAGATTTTTTCCCTCAAACATCATGTCATTGTAAGATGATAATGCTTATTGTCATTAAACTGGTGGAGACATCTGAGGTTATGGAGAAAATGAGTGACAGGAAGTGATTTATCAACATAAGAGGGAAGGATAACCATCTTTAAGTTGTAGATAAATATCAATGGAACAAGATCATTGTTGGTATTGGCTACACTTTCTCTCTAAATAGTAGAGTTCCCAGCTAACTGACATCTTGAATATCAATTAATGGAAATTTCCATTTAACTTTATTCTCAGTGGTGTTGTCTGGATGAAGCAGAAAAGAAATAGTAATGGAAGAAATGGAAAAGTTCAAGATCAGATGGTTCAGGGCCATCATGGGACTGTTTTCTCCAAGGCCATTGTAACAATTAACTTTGCTTATAATCACAGGAGCTAATCAAGTTTGCCTACCATTTGACAATCCAAATGAGAGGTCTCGATTTGTGGCATTTGTGGTCATAGATCAAAGTCAATTTTCTAAGTCTTTCCCTCAGAGGCTAGTGATTTTCTTCCAAGGCCATAATTCAGTAGTTTTAAGTACAAAAAATTAGAAAACAGCTATCACGATTCAAATATACAGTGTGCTTTGGTCAAGAAATATAAAAATGAATGAGTCACTTCCCTTGACTTTAAAGAGCTCACAAGCAACTAGCATTGTAATTTCCTCACATCAGTCTTTAATTGTAGGCACTTAAATATTCAGGCATTTCAACCACACAGTGTAATATAGAGAAACTATACACATCATCTTAGAACTTCCATTACTGTTCAAGTAAACATTCTGGGAAATATTTAAGCAGCACTTATACAATTATTTTCTTTTCTTCTGCTCAAGGTGGAGTGCACACTTCCTGCAGCAGCTGCAGAAAGGTTCATTGCCTCTGTAGCATGGTCCCAAATGGCAAAAAATAAAAATTAAAAATAAACCATAAGCCAAGGAGCTCATAATATTGTCCCAAACCAGAAAGAAGTCAAAATAACTTTATCTCAACATAGAAATTTCATGATTCACTATTTTTAAAAGTTTTTTTTCATATAAAAAGGACTTTGCTAATTAGGTAAAATTTGGAAAAAATCCTTATATAACATATAATTTGTTTTTGTTAAGATACATATTTTGTAACTTTTGTCAACATGCCTGGTTCTTTACTCCTCCTCAGCTGGAGTCACTAAGTGAGCCCCCATTGTAGACAAAACCCTGCCTCAGAAACTGACCTCTCTCTTTGCTCAAGTAAAGAAGTATTTGAAGAAGTCTGGCTCAGAAATTTGTTAACTCAGCATTAAGTCAATCTTGCTTTAAGTTTAAACCTCATCTAGCAATAAAGCTGCTGTCTTTGTACTTGTCCCATCATAATCATGTGTATGATCAGAAACTTATCATTTCATTTAAATATTTGATTTAAAAAGCTTGCTACATTCTTAAAAAGTGATTGCATTGTATTTTAGAAACAATTTCAAAAGCATAAATATATCTCCAATTTTGTAGAGAAAGGCAAAAAGCAAAATAGAATTTGGTATCTTCAAATTCACTTTACACACATTCCAGGAAGTAATTTGAGGTCAAATTCTTCAATTTACCTACAAGCTGGAATGGTTTCATGTATCACGAAGCAGCTCTACTTTCACCAATAATTTCCCCTCAAGGTCATCAGAGAACCAGCAATCACAAAACAAGACATAAGTTCCTGGAGAGGTTTCGCCACTGATATTAGATAGCATCAACCCCAGAGAGATGAATCTTGGTTCTGATTTTTTTAACCTCCCAACAAGACATTCTGTGGCTTCTACAAGAAACATAATCCAGCATTTAAAACCTTTTCCATCCTTCTACTTCATGTTATTTCCTCACAAATGTTGACAACAATGGTTTCCATACGTCACTATATAGAATCAGCCTAGTCCCTTTTGATAAAATACAGATTTCTATATAAAATATAGCCCTACCTAATCCCAATGAAGCAGCATCTCACAGAATGGAGAGCAGATGTCCCTATTTTTGAAAACCTTCCAGAGTGATTCTGATATCACTGGTTTGGATGGATATTTGGAAACCAATTATGTATGGTGGGGGGAGGGCATGAAATTTTGAGTACATGTACAAAAGACATGGTATCAAATCTTTGCTATTTACCACCTTTCATAGACTTTCATAGACTTTCAAATTCTTAGAGTCTGTGGTAGGCACAGTTACATCACTCAGATCCATCTTCAAGGAAGGACTTGCACTTAGCTGAGTGAACTCCAGCTGTAAGTTCCATTAGGGTCTGCCTCAGTTGAGAGCCACCTCATCTGAGGTTATGTTTTCCCATAGGAGCCTGCATCCAGTGTGGAACATGGAAGGTGTATTAAAGGCTGGCCATTTCATCTGACATGGGATTATGATGGGCTATACTTGATCTCAAGCTCCCCACTGAATTGGCCGAGGTTTCAGCTTCCCCTCTGGGTTCACCCTTTCCTCTTGAGCTGCTCCTCTTGGGGCTTCATGCTTAAGTGATCCTCTCTCACATGGCAGGATCAAACATGGCACTTCCTTTTCCTGTAGTCTAAGTCAGTCTCTCTCTTTGTTTATATCAGACCTGCAAGGGGGCAGAGACTCAACCTGAGTCATGCCTCACTGACCTGGTCTAATCAAAATCACTAAATGGATCTTATCAAGTAACCTAATCAAAGGCCCTCAATTAATTTAATGCAATCAAAGAGTATCACACTCAGAGGAATAGATACGTTTAGAAATATAATACTTCTTTTTTTGGGATTCATAAAATAATTTCAAACTGCCACCTGCTCCATATTAGACAAAAGGCACCTTTAAGCTAAGAACAAAATTGTTACTATAACTTAATTTTAGTAAATTTCAGTTTTGGGATAAAGATACTCTCACATATACATATTCCTATTCAGAAAATAGCATAAGGGCAACTTAGGAAGCCACTGGTCAGTAGTAAGTGTGTCTTGCTGCAGGAGTGGACAATATTCCTTAGTTAGCACATCCAACAGCCTCTGCCCTCTGGAAGGCTCTTCCTAGGTTTTGAAGATCAAGTTCACTGGGAAGCAGACTCTAAGGCAGAGATTAGCATGCATGAAAATTGTTAGTGAATGGTCTAGGGATCATTGAGTATGGGAGAGGAGAAGAGAGCAAGATTAAGTAGAGGAAGACATCAGGCTGTGCTGTGGCCTCAGCAAAAGTCTCAGTCTACCACAGGGAACTCTGAAGCTGGGATGGCCCTTTAGAGTTGTTTTCAGCTGGACCAAGAAAGCAGGAATTTATGGGCCTGTATTGACCAATCATTTGATGTAGATTGTCTCCAGGAAAGGAGTGTGTCTTTGGGTAAAGTACTAGCTTCAGCAGTGGGAAATTCCAGACAAGATTGACAGCTGAGGACTGTCAGCTAGCAACACTTTCAGAAGTGGGAAGAAAAATCCTTCAGTCCTGAGTGGAATCTGGATAGTGTATCATATCATCTGTCTTTTATTGCCAGATCTGCTATGAAAAATATCACACACTTGTTGGCTGAAACAACAGCAATTTATTGTCTCACAGTTTGGAGGCTAGAAGTCCAAAATCAAGGTCTTGACTGTCCTTGCTTTCTCCTAGAGTCTGCAGTGTCTTTGGTGTTTCCTGGCTTGCATCTTTGCTTCTGTCACATGGTGATCTGCTTCATTCTCTGGCTTCTTCTGGTTTCTGGCTTGTTCTGACGTCTGTGTTCAATTTTCTTTGCTTATAAGGATTAAGTTGGTCATATGGATTAAGGTCCACCCTGATTCAATTTGGCCTCATCTAAATAGGAAATTTAAAGTTCCTATTCACAAATTAGTCTACACCATGACTAATAATAGCATATTCAAAGGGCTTATTTACAAATGAGTTCATACCCACAGGTATGCAGATAAAGACTTGAACATATCTTTTGTGGGACATGATTCAATCCCCATCAGCATCAGTTACACCTGTTCTTTTTCCTCTATGACTACAGCTAAAGCGGGTAAGGGAGGGAATGCCTTTGGGGGATGCCCAGCTTTACTATTCTACTTCCTGTTTGTGCAAGTTGGGGTTCAGGCACAGTTTTGGTATTTACCAGTCACAGACTATTGTTAGCCAGGCTTGGGTTTCATTGTCATTCAATTCTTTCTAAAATGTAGTAAGATTATTGTCTGTTATCTTTCAGTAACTTTTATGTACAAATAACCACAGATAAAGAACATGTATAGTCATGGATTTTTAAGTCAGAAGGGACTTACTTACTGGCCTCTATGCTGTACCCATCCTCCAGCTCTCATTCTAATCATGTCTACTTTGGGACTATTTGACATAGGATTAGGTAAGAAGGAAATTCTTATTCTGATCTCTAAATGTGAGCTATCGTCCATGGTTTGATAACAGATTCTTATTGGAGTTGTTTGAGAAAACTTGGGATCACAACCTTAAATATCTTCTTAGGGCTACAGTTTTACAGTCACCTCTGTTAAAGTAAGGAAACAGTTGAACTTTTTAATGCTGCAAGATTCCATGTTATTGAAGGCTCAGTCTTCTTAGATTACAGGCCACAGGCCAATGGCCTTTCTTATCCAAGTTGTAGCAGTTTGATATTATTTTTGAATTCCAAAAAAGAGATATTGATTAGGTTTGTAAACTGGTCTGGTCCTCTGAGCATGATACCTTTTGATTGATTTAAATAAAGAGGCTTTATGTTCACTTGATTAAATCAAGATTAGGGCTTTGATTTGACCATGTCATTAGGGCATGCAGGGTTGAGTCCCCGCCCTCTTGTTGGCCTATATAAATGGAGGCTTAATAAAAGAAAACAGCAGTAGACACACAGAGAAGATACACAGAGGTAGAGAGACCACTCCATAGACACAGCAGAGGCCCTGGGAAGAGGGATGAGCCATTCGTCTGAGAATTTACAGTTGACCTTGTGAAGAGAAGAGAGCGACTGAACCTGGAAAGAAATGAGCCCCAGAAAGAGAGACAAGCCCTATGGCAGCCTACAGCTGAGCTCGGAAGAAGCTGGACTTACAGAGCCTTAAGAGGGAAGAGGAAGGCTGAACCTTCTCAGATGTTGCCCGCCATCTTGCTTCAACACCTGGCAACAGAGTTTGGTAAGGAAGTAACCTTGAGTTGGACTCTTCAGGGCCTTGTAACGGTAAGCTTTTACCCCAAATAAATTCCCTTTATAAAGCTAACAGATTTCTGGCACTTTGCACCAGCACCCCTTTTGGCTGACTAATACACAAGTGCTATTTCCTTCCTCCTTTAGTTTGAGTTGATCTGTATCTTGTAAGACTTTCCTGGATATAGCAAGAAGTGGCTCATAGGGAAGAGTGCAGGCACAAAGTGGTGAAGTATGAAATCTTATAGTTCATTTCTTCAACTAGAAAAATGAATGAACTGTAAAAAGAGATTAGAATTAGCTAGGTGGCAACCCTGGAACAGAATGGACATTTAGAACAAATATAGAGTGCTGGAAGAAGTAAAAGGCTGCCAAGGTTTTAGTTTTGTAAGTGAAAACATAAACCACTGACCAGCCCCCATTCCTCAGCCCTGTGGAAATGAGGCCTGGAGTCATAGAGTGGCCAGATAGGGCCAGAGCAGTTGGAAGAAATCTCATCTTCCACCTATAGGGGTTGAGGGTCAGGGTTGGTCTGGGAGATCCCTGAGGGACCAGCACAGATACTAGCTTCTGTTTAGGTCCTCTGGGCAGCAGCTGCTTCTGACCCTCCACCAGTATTGACTGGGATGTAAAGAGCTAGTGTATCTTCTTTGGCTGTTTTGTTTTTCTTCTGTGCCAGGGCATTTTCTGGGCTAATGGGTCTATGAAGGTCCAGCACAGGTGCTAGCTTAAGTTTCAGCCCTCTTAGTAGTGACTTCTGTCCTCATGCCAGCATCAACCAGGATGTAATGAGCCAGTGCACCTTTTACTTGGTTGGGTTTCTTCCTTCTTCTTTCTTAAGTTCTTTTGTCTGGTGGATCATTGAGGGTCCAGCACTGACACTAGACTCAGTTTTGACCCTCTTGACAGCAATGTCTTCTGATCTTATATCAGCACTTGCTGAGATGTAATTACCTTAAATATAAATGGATTAAATTTTCCAATCAGAAAGCAGAGATTGGCAGAATGGATAAAGAAACATGACCCAACTATATGTTGTTTACAGGACACCCACTTTAGATCTAAAAATACAAACCGTTTGAAAGTGAAAGGATGGAAAGATATTTCATGCAAATAGAAACCAAAAGAGAGCTGGGGTGCCTATATTCATATCAGACAAAATAGACTTTAAGTCAAAATCTGTTACAAGAGATAAAAAGGGCATTATATATCAAATAAAGGGTCAATTCAACAAGAATATTTAACAATTTAAAATATATATGCACCTAAGAACAGGTCCCCAAAATATTGAAACAAACTGACAGAATTGTCATGAGAAATAGACAGTTCTTCAATAATAGTTGGAGATTTCAATACACCACTTTTAACATTGGATAAAACACCTAGATAGACTATCAAAAAGGAAATAGAGGAACCCTTGAACAAACTATAAACAGCCAGATCTAACAGACATCTATAGAACACTTAAACCAACAACAACAAAATGCTCATTATTTTCAAGTGCACATGGATCATTCTCCAGTATAAACCATATGTCAGGTCACAAAACAAGATTCAATAAATTCAGAAATATTGAGATTGTCCTATAAAACTTCTCTGACCAAAATGGAATGAAAATAAAAGTCAAGAACAGAAGGAATACTGGAAATTTTACAAATATATGGAAATTAAACAGCACACTTTTAAGTAAACAATGGATTGAAGAAAAAATTACAAGAGAAATCAGAAAATATTTACAGATGAACAAAAATGAAGATGCAACATATCAAAACTTGTGGGACACAACAAGGGCAGTGCTCAGAGAGAAAGTGATAACTTGGAATACCTATGTTACAAAAGAAGGAAGATCTCAAATTAATAATCTAACTTCGCATCTTAGAAACTAGAAAAAGAGGAGCAAAGTAAACCCAGAGTTAATAAAGGAAGGAATTAAGATTATAGTGAACTTAAATGAAGTAAAGAATAGCAAAACAATTGAGAAATAAACAAAACAAAAAGTTGGTTCTTTTTTTAAAAAAATCAATAAAATTGGCAAACCCTTAGCTAGACTGACAAAGTAAAAAAAGGAGAAAATATGAGAATAACTATAATCTTCAATGAAAATGGGGCTATCAATATTGATCTTACAGAAATAAAAAGAATTATAAGAGAATACTATGAGCAATTGTACTCCAATATGGACATTTGTATCTCTTGCAGACCCCAGAAAATCCTATTCTTAAAGCTAATCCATTCCTACACATGTAAACCTTTTGCAGATAGACCTTTTGATTCAGTTTAGGGAACTTCCTTTTGATTACACCACTTTAGTAAGCATGACCCAGGGTAGGTCTTAACCTTCTTGCTGGAGTTCTTTATAAACAGAAGAATAAAAAGTCTCAGACACAGAAAGAAGGCTGCAGAGACAGAGAATAACCCAGAAGCTAAAACAGAAGGTCCTATGAACCAAAGGCTAAGAGGAAGCCACTTTAGCCAGAAACTGAAAGCAACTAAGCTTGGAAAAGAGGGAAGAGATGAGCAGATGCTGCCATGTGCCTGATCACCCACAGCTGCAGCTCAGTGAGCAAGCATCTCTTGTGATGCCTTAATTTGGACACTTTTGGCCTCATAACTGTAAGCTCATAAGTTAATTCCCATTCTAAAAGCCAACCCATTTCTGGTATATTGCTTTGGCAGCATTTAGCAAACTAAAATATCCAACAAATTATATAATGTAGATGAAATGGAGAAAAAACCTAGAAATATACACATTACCAAAAGCGACTCAAGAAGAAATAGAAACTTTAATAATTCTGTAGCAAGTACAGAGATCAAGCCAATAATCACAAACCTTCCACTAAAGAAAAGCCCAGGACCAGATGGTTTTATTAGTGAATTCTACCAAACATTTAAAGAAGAGTTAACATAAAACATTTTCAAACTCTTCCAAAGAATTCAAGAGGAGGGAACACTTTCTAATTCAGACTATGAGACCAGCATCACCCTGATACCAGAGCAAGTTAAAGTCATCAGAAGAAAAGAAAATTACAGGCCAAATTTCTTTATGAATAGAGAAGCAAAATTCTTTAACAAATACTATTGATCCAAATCCAACAGCATATTTTTTAATTTATTGAAGTATATCATTCATACATGAACATAAATAATAATGTATGGCAAAAATTGTGAACTTACATAACAAACGTGCATATCATCATACAGGGCTCCTAAACATCACCGCATAACCAACACCTTGTATTGTTGTGAACCATTTGTTACAAACTATGAAAGATCATAATCAAAATATTACTACTAAATATAGCCCATATCTTAGATTTGGTGTGTTTTCCCCCAACACACCTGATTATTAATGACCTGTATTAATATTATATATTTGTTATTGTTCATGAGAGAACATTCTCATATTTGTTCTGTTAACCATGGTCCATCTTCCACCACTGGATTCCCTGTGTTATACAGTCCCATGCTTTGTAAAATCCATTCAAAGTGTACACTCAGTGGCTATCATTTTCTTTTCTTTTCTTTTTTTTAATAATAATTTTTTAAAAGATACTTAGATTACATAAATATTACACAAAAAATATAGGGATTCCCATATGCCCCACTCCCCACACCTCCCACACCCTCCCACATAAACATCCTTCATTAGTGTGGCACATTCATTGCAACTGACAAACGCATCCTGGGGCTTTGCCATTCAATGGCTATCATTTATACACAGAGTTGTGCTGTCATCATCTCAGTCACTTTTAGAATGTTTTCATTACTCCAAAAGTGAAAATCCAGTACCCAATTATATCCCCTACTGTTGCCCCTTAGAATTGATATAATTTCTTCTTTGCTATTGTTGCAGAAATATTACAATATTATTGTTAACTATAGCCCTTAAGTTACATTAGTTGTAATTTTCCCATGTATCACCATATTCTTAACATTTGGTAAAAGAAGAACATTCTTATATTTATACTATTAACCACAATCTTTACCACCAAAATCACTATGTTTTACAATTCCTAGATTATCCTCTGCTTCCTTTCAATTGATATTTATATCCCTAGACTACCCCTTTCAGTCACAATCATATTTATAAATCAGCAGTGTTAGTTAGACTCACTAAATGTGTTATCATAAACTCTAGTCATTTCCTCACTTTTATAATAAGCCTTGTTAAAAATTCTATATGCATTAAACATCAGCTCCCATTCTCAAACCACATTCAATTTCCTAGTAACCTCTACTCTAGAGCTTACCTCTGTGAGTTTACTCATTGTATTTAGCTCATATTGGTAAGACCATAAAATATTTTTCCTTTTGTGTCTCGCTTATTTCACTCAATATAATGTCCTCAAGATTCAGCCATGTTGTCATAAGCATCTCAATTCCACCAGCATATTAAAAAGATTATACAACATAATGAGGTGTGATTTATTCCCGGAATGCAGACTTGGTTCAACATAAGAAAAGCAATCAATGTAATACACCACACATGTAGAAGGCAAAACCACATGATTATCTCAATAGACACACAAAAAAGGCATTTGACAAAATCCAACACAATTTCTTGATTTAAAAAAAAAAAAACACTCTGAAAACTAAGAATAGAAGGGTACCGTCTCAACATGATAAAGGCCATTATGAAAATCCCATAGCTAACATCATACTCAGTGGTGAAAGACTAAAGCTTTCTCCCTAAGATAAGGAATAAGACAAGGATGCCCTATTTCACCACTGTTGTTCAATATTATACTAGAAGTTCTAGTCTGGGCAATTAGGGAAGAAAAAGAAATAAAAGTCATCCAAATTGGTAAGGAAGTAGTAAAACTATCTCTATTTGCAGATGATATAATCTTATCTATAGAAAATCTACAGGAATTTACACGAATACTACTAGAGCTAATGAAAGAGTTCAGCAAAGTGGTAGGGTACAAGATCAGCATCAAAAATTCATTGTGTCCTTATACACTAGCAATGAACAACCCAAAGAAGAAATTAAGAAAATAATTCCAACTACAATAGCATCTAAAAGAATCAAATATCTATGAATAAATCTATCCAAGACTTGTACACTGAAAACTCCAAAAAACTGCATAAGAAAATTAAAGAAGACCTAAACAAATGGTAAGGCATCCCATGTTCATGTCTTGGAAGAATTAATATTAAGATGTCAGTATTACCCAAAGTGATCTATAAATTCAATCCAATCCCTATCAAAGTTCCAGCAGCTATTTTTGCAGAAATTAAACTCAAATTCATATAGAACTACAAAGGCCTCAAATAGCCAAAACAATTTTGAAAAAGAAGAACAAAGTTGGAGGACTCACACTTCCCTATTTCAAATTGTTCTATAAAGATACATAATCAAAACAGTGTGTAACTGGCATAAAGATAGAAATAGACCATTGAAAGAGAAGTGAAAGTCCATAAATTGACATTGGTCCAGAAAGTCCACACATTTATGACCCAGAAATTCCACACATCTATGGCTAACTGATTTTCAAAAAGGGTGCTATGTACATGCAAATGGGTAAGAATAGTCTCTTCAACAAATGGTGCTGGGAAAACTGGATATTCACATGCTACCTCATACTTTATATAAAAATTAACTCAAAATGGATCAAAGATCTAAATATAAGAGCTGAAAATTATTAGAAGATAACATAGGTTTAAGTCTTCATAACCTAAAATTTGGCAATGGACTCTTAGATATGACACCAAACACATAAGCAACAAAAGAAACAATAGATAACTTTTATTTCATCAAAATTAAAAACCTTTGTGTATCAAAAGAAATTATCAAGAAAGTGAAAAGACAACCTACAGAATGGGAGATAATTGTTTCAAACCATATATTGGATAAGGGCTTAATATCCAGAATGTATAAGGGCACATTACAATTCAACAACAAAAATACAAACAACTCAATTAAATATTGTCAAAGCACTTAAATAGGTATTTCTCCAAAGAAGGTATACACTAAGGATGTGAAAAGATGCATAACACCATTAGCCATCAGGAAATGCAAATAAAAACTACAGATACCATTTCACACCCACAAGAATGGGTATTCTATTTTTCAAAATGGCAGGTAAGTATTGGAGAGGATGTGGAGAAATTAGAACTTTGATACATTATTGGTGGGAATTTCAAATGGTGCAGTCACTGTGGAAGGCAATTTGGCAGTTCCCCAAAAAGTCAAATATAGAATTCCCATATGACCCAGCAATTCCATTTCCAGGAATATACCCAAAGAAAGTGAAAACAGGTTTTCAAATAGAAAGTTGTACCCCAATATCTATGGCAGCATTATTCACAAGAGCCGAAAGTTGCAAACAACCCAAGTGTCCATCAAAAATGAATGGATAACTAGAAACAGCTAGGATTTGAGCCTGTCCAAGTTGGAAAGAGTCCGGTAGCTGCTATTTTGACTCTGCCCCTGGCATAAGGGGAAGTCTGGCTGACTGAAAAGCCAGTGAAGTTAGGGACTGGCTTCTTTCCACCAAGATCAGACTGCAGCCCTAGCCTAGTCTCCAGTCCCACCTCCAGCAGAGAGGAAGCTGGTGGGACCTGCACAAGGCTCTCCAGGCAACTGCAAGTGCTCTCTGCCGGCACAGACTGAATAGTCAGTCACCTGGGGCTGCATGCCCGCACCCCAATAGCATAGGACATGTGCTGAGTATCCTTGGTCTCTCCAGGCAATGGCAGGAGTTTTCAGCCCACACGAACTGGTTTGTTGAATGCCTTTGAGTCCATCTCCTTCTCTGTCCCCCCATAGGATAGGAGGGGACTGGTGTTCCCTCAGCCTCTCAGGGTGACTACAGGAGCTTTCTGCCTGCACAAACCCAAACTTTGGGCACCTGAGTCTCCACCCCCATCCCCAATAGGACAAGAGATGACTGTGTTTGCCCAGCTTCTCTGGGTAACTACAGCTGCTTTTGCCCACACAGCCTGGACTGGTGGGTACTTGTGGATCCACCCTCACCCCCCAATAGGAAAGGAGGGAGCTGGTGTTTCCACAGCCTTTCTGGGCAAAGGCAGACTCTTGGCCTGCATGGACTGGACTGTTGGATGCCTATGGATCCACCCCCAACCCCAATAAGATATGAGGGGGCTAGTGTCTCCACAGCTTCTCCGGACAATGACAGGTACTTTTGGCCTATAGGGACTGAACTGTTGGGTGACTGTGGATCCAACCCCATGCCTTAATAAGATAGGAGGGGGCTGGTGCTTCCTCAGCCTCTCCGGGCAATGGCAGGTATTCTTGGCCTAAAGGGACTGACCTGTTGGACGCCTGTAGAACCACTCCCACCACTCAATAAGATAGGAGGGGGCTGGTACTTTGTTACCCACTCTGGGCAACGGTGGGTACTTTCTGCCTAGGGGGACTGAACTGTTGGGTGTTGGTGGTTCCATTTCCACCCCTAAAGGGCAGAAGGGACAGTAGTCCCTCAGCTTCTGAAGGCAACTGCAGGTGTATTTGGCCCACACAGATTAGATTATTGGGCACTCCAGAGGGCCCATTCCCACCACTGGCAGGGAGGGGGTCTGGTGTTACATCAGTTTACCTGAGTAACTGTGGTCATTTTGGACCCACACAGCATAGATTGCTGCCCACAACTATAGCTCCATCCCCGTCCAAGGTTGGGGAGGAACGGGTGTGAAGCTTTATTAGTCTCTCCGGGGAACTACAGAGAGTCTTGACCTGCCCAACTTGGATTATTACACATGGCTGCAGCTCATTCCTACCCCTAACAGAGGAGAAGAGTGGGAGAAGCTTCATCAATTCCTGGGGCAATGTGGGCAGCTTCAGCCTCCATAGCTTACAGCACCAACTACATCCTTGGCTCCTACTACACAACCAGCAAGGGAGAAAAGACAAGAAAACCCTAAACTAAAGGGAGAAACTGCACCCAGAATAAGTACATCTAGCAAGCCAGATGCAAAAACACCAACAAAAAATTATAAGCCATACCAAGAGACAGGAAGATGTGGCCCAGTTAAAAGAAAAAGATAAGCCTGCAGATGACATAAAGGAGTTGAGACAACTAATCAAAGATGTTCAAACAAATCTCCTTAATAAATTCAATGAGATGACTAAAGAGATTAAGGATATTAAGGAAGATATTGGATGAGCACAAAGAAGATTTTGAAAGCATACATAGAAAAAATAGCAGACTTTATGGGAATGAAGTTGCAATAAATGAAATTAAAAATAAACTGAAGGCATATAACAGAGGAAGTAGAAGAAAGGATTGGTGAGCTCAAAGACATGGCCTCTGAAAGCAAGCATACAAAAGAACAGATGAAGAAAGAATAGAAAAATTTGAACAGGGTCTCGGAGAACTAAATGACAGCAAGAGACATGCAAACATATGTGTAATGGGTGTCCCAGAAGAAGAAGAGAAGGGAAAAAGGGCAGAAGGAATATCTGAAAAAATATTGGTAGAAAATTTCCCAGCCCTATTGAAGGACATTGATCCCATTGAATAAATTCATAGACCAAATCTGAGACAAATTCTAATCAGAATGTCAAATGCCAAAGACAAAGAGAGAATTCTGAGAGCAGCAAGAGAAAAGCCATGCATAACATATCAGGGATACTCAATAAGATTAAGTGCCAATTTCTCATCATGGAAATCATGGAGGCAAGAAGGCAGTGGTATGATATAATTAAGATACTGCAAGAGGAAAAACTGCCAGCCAAGAATTTTATGTCTGGCAAGATAATCTTTCAAAAATGAGGGTGGGTTTAGAATATTCACAGATAAACAGAAACTGCGAGAGTTTATAACAAAAGTACTAGCTTTGTAGGAAATGCAAAAGAGAGTGCTGCAGCCTGAAAAGAAAAGACAGGAGAGAGAGGCTTGAAAGAGAGTCTAGAAATGATGACTGTATCAGTAACAGTAACTAAAAGTGTCAAAAATAAAATAACAGATAAAACACAAAGATCAAAATGGATGAAATAAGAACTGCCTTTATAGTAATAACATTGAGTGCTAATGGATTAAACTCCCCAATCCAAAGACACAGACTGGCAGAATGGATAAGAAAATATAAGCCATCTATATGCTGTCTGCAAGAGACTCACCTTAGACCCAAGGATACTAATAGATTGAAAGTGAAAGGTTGGAAAAAGATATTCCATGCATGCAGTAACCAAAAAAAGCTTGGGAAGCTATACTTATATCAGATGATATAGACTTTAAAAGCAAAACCATTATTAGAGACAAGGAAGAACATTACATATTAACAAAGGAATGATTCACCAGGAAGAAATAACAATCAAAAATGCATATGCACCTAACCAGGATGCCCCAAGATACATGAGGAAAACACTGGCAAAACTGAAGGGAGAAATAGATGTCTCTACAATAATAGTTGGAGACTTCAATACACCACTCTCAGCATTGGATTGAACATCTGGGCAGAGCATCAATAAAGAAACAGAAAGCTTGACTAATATGATAAATGGAATAAACCTAATAGACATATACAGAACATTGAACCCCCAAAACAGCAGAATATACATTCTTTCCAAGTGCTCATGGATTTTTCTTCAGGATAGACCATATGTTGGGTCACAAAGCACATCTCAATAAATTCAACAAAATCAAAATTATACAAAGCACTTTCTCTGATCATAATGGAATAAAGTTGGAAATCAACAAGCAGCAGAAAAAGGAAAAATTCACATATATATGGAGATTGGACAACACACTCTTGAATAATCATTGGGTCAAAGAAGAAATTTCAAGAGAAATCAATAAATACCTCAAGATGAACGACAATGAGAATACAACATTTCAGAACCTATGGGATGCAGTGAAGGCAATGTTGAGAGGAAAATTTATAGCCCTCAATGCTTACATTAAAAAAGAAGAAAGCTAAAATCAATGACCTAAGTACACAGCTGGAGGAACTAGAAAAAGAACAGCAAACTAATCCCAAAGTAAGTAGAAGGAATGAAATAACAAAGATCAGAGCAGAAATAAATGAAATTGAGAGCAAAAAAACAATAGAGAGAATTAACAAAACCAAAAGTTAGTTCTTCAAGAAGATTAACAAAATCAACAAACCCTAAGCTACTAAGAAAAAAAGAGAGAAGATGCAAATAAATGAAATAAAAAATGAAAACAGGAACATTACTACTGACCCCACAAAAATAAGAGATATTATAAGAGGATACTATGAACAACTTTATGCCAAGAAACTAGACAATGTAGATGAAATGGAAAAATTCCTAGGAACATACAAACAACCAACATTGACCCTAGAAGAAATAGAAGACCTCAACAAACCAAACACAAGCAAAGGGATTGAAACAGTCATCAAACAGCTCCCCAAAATGAAAAGCCCAGGACCAGACAGTTTCACAGGTGAGTTCTACCAAGCATTTGAAGAAGATTTAATACCAATCTTACTCAAGGTTTTCCAAAAAATTGAACAAGAAAGAATGCTACCAAACTCATTCTACTAAGTCAATATCACCCTAATACCAAAACCAGATAAAGATATTATGAAAAAAGAAAATTATAGGCCCATTTCTCTAATGAATACAGATGCAAAAATCCTCAATAAAATACTTGCTAATCGAATCCAACAACACATTAAAATAATTATTCATCATGATCAAGTGGGTTTTATACCAGGCATGCAAGGCTGGTTCAACATAAGAAAATCAATCAGCATAATACACCACATTAATAAATCAAAGAAGAAAAATCACATGATCTTATCGATTGATGCAGAAAAGGCATTTGACAAAATACATCATCCTTTCTTGATAAAAATATTACAAAAAATAGGAATTGAAGGAAACTTTCTCAACATGATAAAGGCCATATATGAAAAACCCACAGCTAACACTGTCTCAATGGTGAAAGACTGAAGGCTTTCCTGTTGAGATCAGAGACAAGATGAGGATGCCCACTGTCACCACTGTTGTTCAATATAGTGCTAGAGGTTTTAGCTAGAGCAATCAGGCAAGAAAAAGAAATAAAAGGCATCCAAATTGAAAAGGAAGAATTAAAACTTTCACTATTCACAGATGATATGATTGTATATCTAGAAAGTCCTGAAAAATCTACAACAAAGCTGCTAGAGCTAATGATTTCAGTAGAGTGTCTGTATCCATTCTATATAAAGAGATCATACAACTCAACAATAAAGGAGCAAGCAATCCAATTTAAAAATGGCCAAAAGATTTAAATAGACATTTCTCCAAAGAGGAAATACAAATGGCTAAAAAGCACATGAAAAAATGTTCCATATCACAAGCTATTAGGGAAATGCAAATTAAAACAACAATGATATATCATCTAACACCACATAGAATGGCCATTATTTAAAAAACAGACAACAATAAATGCTGGAGAGGATGTTGAGAAATAGGAACACTCCTTCACTGTTGGTGGGAGTGTAAAATGGTGCAGCCTCTGTGGAAGACAGTTTGGTGGTTCCTCAGGAAGCTAAATATAGAACTGCCATATGATCCAGCAATTCCTTTACAAGGAATATATCCAGAAGAACTGAAAACTATGACAAGAACAGACATCTGCACACCAATGTTCATAGCGGTGTTATTCACAATTGCCAAAAGATGGAAACAACCCAAGTGTCCATCAACCAATGAATGGATCAACAAAATTTGGTATATACATATGATGGAATACTATGCTGCAGTAAGAAGAAATGAAATTGGGACACATGTGATGACATAGATGAATCTTGAAGACATTATACTAAGCAAAGTAAGCCAGACACAAAAGGACAAATATTGCATGGTCTTATTAATATGAACTAAATATGAAGAATAAACAAATGGAATTAAAACTGAGAGTATAGGTTATTAGGAGATAGAGGAGGGTTGAGAAGAATTACTGATGCTTAATGTATGTAGAAGCTTTAATTAACTTGACTGTAAAAGTGTGTAAATGGATAGAGTTGATGGTAACACATTATAGTGAGCAGCAACTGGTTTATAAATGGGATTGTGGCTGAAAAGGGTAGTCTGAGGAAGTAAATGTCAATTGAAAGAAAGCTAAAGAATAATCTAGGGACTGAATAACGCAGTGAACCTAGAGGTGCATGAGAATTGTGGTTGAGGGTACAAATGCAAGAGTGTCCTTCTGTGAGCTAGAGTAGATGTACATCACTATTGCAGTGTGGTGGGAATGTGGAGAAGCATGGGAAAACCATAATTGGTGTGACCTATAGACTGTGGTTAACAGCAATACTATATTCTTGCATCAATGCCAAAGATGTACTGTGTTGATAATGGAGGTGCATGGAAAAAGTGTGCGAAATGTATGCTATGGACCCTGGTTGGTGGTAATAGTCTGATGATATTATCTCATATCTGTAACAAATGTTCCAGCACAGTGTGGTGTGTTGCTGAAGGGGTGTTGTATTGGAATTCTACACATGTGTATGACTGTTTTGCAAGTTCACAATCTCTGTAATAAAATACATTTTTAAAAATACGGTGGGTTGGGGGGAAAATACACCAAATGTAAGATAGGGACTATAGTTAGTAGTAGTATTTTGATGATGCTCTTGCATAGTTTGTAACAAATGTTTCACAACAATGCAAGGGGTTGGTGGTGGGGTGATGTATGAGATCCCTGTATGATGTTATGTATGTTTATTTTGTAAGTTCACAATCTTTACTATACACTTAATGTTTATGCATGTTCATGTATGGATGATATACTTCAAAAAAATATATTTTAAAAAATGAATGGATAAACAAAATGTAGTACATACACACAATAGAATATTATTTGATCATGAGAATGAAATTAGGAGACATTGCAACATGGAAGAACCTTGAAGACATTATGTTCAATAAATAAATTAGGTATATAAGGACAAATATTGTATAATATCAATTATAAGAGGTGATTGGAAACAGCACATTTGCAAAGATAGAAAGTAGATTAGACATTACTAGGAAATGGGGGCAGAGGAGAGAGGGGAATGTTTGGAATAAGAAAAAAAAAGAACTCTACATGATCTTATGTTGACTGAATGACTTTATAATAAAGCCCATAGTATATG
>JAQZBX010014024.1:0-39084 GCA_029593785.1 Cabassous unicinctus | reverse complement strand
AAAAAAAAAAAAAAAAAAAAAAAAGTCAATATTCTCCAGAGGATTTTAAGAGGATCCAAAGTCTTGTAACATAATATTCAAAAATTTCAGGGTACCCAACTTACCAAACAACAACAACAACAACAAAAACTAAAAAACCTGCAAAACCTGGCCAGTGCTCAAAAAAATAAAAGACAATCAACAGATATCAACCCCAGGATGACCAAGATGTTGGAATTTTCAGACAAAGGTTTTCAAGTAGTTATTATAAGCTTCTCCCTTGTAGTAAAGGTACATTGAAATAAACAGAAAGAAGTCCTCAACAAAGAAATGTAAAATATAGATAAGAACCAAACGTATATATTTAAACTGAAAATTACACTTGAAATAAAAAATTCACTACATGGACTCAATAGCAGAATGTAGATGACAGGAGATGAAGATAGATAGATAGAAAATATACAATCAGCAGAAGAAAGGGAATTGGCTTTTTTAAAAAATTGAATGGAACTTCAAAGATATTAAAGCATCTTACATTCTGTTACTTGAGTCCAAGAAGGAAGAAAGAGAGAATTTGGAGCAGAAAGAAATAGTTGAAGAAATAATAGCAGAAAACTTCCCAAATTTAGTGAAAAAATTGATTTAGATTCAAGGTCAGTGAACCCCAAATAGCATAAACTCAGTGAAAACAAAACCCAGACACATCATAATCAAACTGTTATAAACCAAAAATAAATAAAATATCTTAAAAGCAGCTAGAGAAAAACAACTTATGTATCAGGGAAAAACCATGCAGACAAGAAAACATGGAACCACATCTTTGAAGGGCTGAAAAAAAAAGAACTGTCAACTCAGAATTCTGTAGCTAGTGAAACTTTAAGAATAAGGAGAAATAAAGACATTCTCAGATGAAGGAAAATGAAGATAATTTGTTGCCTAAAAGAAATTCTAAAGAAAGGTTTTCAGACTGAAAGAAAATCAGAAGAGAGTAAAACTTGCAACTTCAGGAATGAAGGAAGCACAAGAGAAATGATAAATATCCAGGTAGATACAAAAGTTTATTTTTCTTCACTTATATTCTTTAACTCTTGACTGTTGAAAGTAAAAACGATAACACTGTCTCATGGAGTTTTCCATATATGTCATACATGTATTAACTATAGCATAATAGGTAAAGGGTAAGGAATATTTATGATTGTGAGGCTTCTTGAAAGGGTAGGTAGGCATATTGTGATTTTTAGAGCCACCACTAAAATACAAATAACCTCTGGCTGGATGTCCGTACCTTAGTTTCTCCCAAATTTCTAATAGGTTGGAAGGTTATAGAGAGCCTTGAGGGTTAAATCACTTTCCTTATCTGGCAATCTATTTCTTATTTTGTAAAAGTAGAGGATGGAACTAATGGATCTCCAAGGCCTTTTCTAATTCTAACATTATATGATGCTTCCTTTCATGCGTTTTCAATCTGAGCCAAGAAATAAAGGGAAGAAGTAGTCCGTTGAGAGTTCTCAATCCCCACAACTTTCTATAGCATGCTATCTTTTACTGCTTCCTGCACAGACATTAGACCTGCTCCTGAAACTTCTAAATATAACAATGATGAGTGCAACACAAAGGGAGCATTATCATCCCTGTGATTACACTTCATGTTCTTTAGGTCCATGTGACTTGTAAAGGATGAAATATGTATGAAGTGGGCCAAAAAATCCCAAAGAAGCACTCGGAGTAACCATGAAAAACTGAAAAAATGTTCTGCTCTAGTCGGGGATTAGCAAAGGATAGGTAAATTAACTTAGCTGTGTGTCTACACATAGTGATTGTGATAAATTGAATTATGTACCCCAATGAAAGACATGTTCTTAATCTTAATCCACATTCTAGTGGATGTGAACTCATGTGTAAAGTAGGACCTTTTGAAGATGTTATTTTTAATTAAAGTGTGGCCCAAATGAATCAGGATGGCCCTTAATCTGTATTATTGGAGGCCTTAGAAAGATGAAATTCAGACACAGTTAGTCAGAGAAGGCTGTCCAGAAAGAAGGTGGAAGTCAGAAGAACTGGAAGTGCAGATACAAGGATCGAGATTGCCTTGTGACCAGTGGCAGAGATGCAAGCCAAGGAACCTAAGGATTGCAACAAGCCAGACCAGAATGTTACCAACATTGGGGAGAAAGCATGGTCTTGCTGAAGCCTTTATTTGGACTTCTAGCTTTGGAAACCATGAGACAAGAATTGTTAAGCCAATCAATGTGTGACATTTGTCATAGCAGTCTGGCAAACTGAGACAGTGATGATGTGGCTTTAAGACAGGAGAGGCAAATCAATGGCATAAGATCAATCGCACCTCAGAGACGCCTCCCTTAACTAGGTCATCTAAAGTAACAGCACTTATTACCAGCTGCTATTGACTGATTGAGTGATTGAGTGAGTGATTTGTTTTTCATCTCATCCCACAGGAATGTAAACTCAGCAAAAGCAGCGATTTTGTCTTTTTGTTGCCCATCTCTAATACCTCGAATAGACATAGTAGGTACTCAACAATATTTATTAAATGAGCAAATCCCTCTCTATTCCATACCAAATTCTTCCTGTTTTCATTGTTCACTTTGTTCCATACCTGTGATCATTACAGTCTTTATCCGGGCAGAGATGAGTTCTTCCAGGACAGGCTTTGTCTCTTCTTTCAATCGATTCTCCAAGATCAGCAATCCCAGAAATATCAGGTCTGACTCTACCTTGTCCCTTGAAATATATATATATATATATGATTGAACAGAAATAGCACATTATAGTCTTTCTTACAGAAAGTAAAACAAAAACAAAGAACAAATCTGTCAGAGTGGTTCCCACTTACTCAGTGAACCACTGCTTGTTAGGCGCCAATTATGTGCCAGAAACTATTTGAAAAGAAGCCAGGAGGAGACATACAAACTATTGAGACATTTACTCTGACTGAATCAAGAGAAAGAGAGTGACTGGTAAGCAAAAGATTGGCTTTAACCTTCCTAGAAAATGAACTAAATTACTGCAAAGTTCTCTTCCATCGACTGTGGCTAGCCAGATTTTTATTACCTCACATGTTAGCAACCACTAGAGAGGAGTCCTGATTCTGGTACAAAACATCATAACAAATAAAAGAGGCTCAAGAAAAAGAAAAAAAAATGCCAGTTTCTCCAGGAGCCAAGATTATAATCAAAACCATTTTAGTCCTATGAAGTATGAGGCCACACTCTAACAAATGGCCCCTCTATTAAGGCCCATCTCCCCGTCTTTTCTCTCTGTGTTGTTAGAATTGCTCTTCTGCTTAAAGTATAAACATTTCTGCAAGTATGTGAGGCTTCTGGGGCTCGAACCACCACAAGAACATTTCCAAGACATTTCACAGGAACAATGCAGGGAGAACATTTAGGGTAGTTGTTACAAAATTCTTTCAAGATGTATTCATCTGAGACCAGAGACCTCTAGCAGAGACTGGAGCATGACACTAGTGCTGCTTTATTCTGTTTGAAGTACAGATGAAAGCAACACCCAGAGAAGCCCCCCTTGTCTTACTTGCCATGTACATCACAATGCTGAGCCTTTCATCTGCCAGGGGCATAGACTAGAGTTAGTGATGCTCCCCAGAAACTGCCAATACCTCCACCACAGGGTCATGAAATGGACACAGTTTGAACCACTCACCTCAGAGCAGGTTGAGCAGGAGGATGGCATTCCCTATACTTCTGAACCAGACATTTCAAGTTTACCATAATCTGGTTCCAAACTACATGTACAGCTTCAGCCATCACTAATTTCTTCACCCACATTGACCTTCTGCTAAGTTGGACCATTCAAAATTCCTGGACATGCTCTGTACTTAACCATTTCTAGACCTTTGCTCTGCAATGCTATAAGACATTCTTCCTTTTTTGAATCATGGAAAATGTAACAAAATCCCCGTCTGCCATTGAAATCCTTCCTGTATCTTGAGGCCCAACTCACCTCCCTCATAAATGCTTCCCCAGATAGAGATAATTGCTCTCTTGACATATTACTTCTACTTCAGTTTAGGTCATATGTTATTTGTCCATATATTATGATTATTTGCTTTCTGATCAATCTTTCTATCTCAACTCCTTGAGGGTAAGTCCTGCCTAATTCAACTGTGCTCAATGACACCCACATGGTGCCTGACACATGGGGCATACTTGGCTTGCCTAATTTGAAAAATACTCTAATTCCTGTTGTGACAATTATTTTCCAGGCAACCTAGGAAAATTCATTTCCTCTTTCATAAATTCTACTACCAGTGGGTTCTCACTGGAAACCCAAAGTCAGTCAGTTTGTCAAGTCAATAACCATTTACTAGTATCTAATAAGAGTAAGGAACAGACTATAGAAAAAGGGGGAGAGAAGATGCAGAGAATATAGTAGCTCCTGACTCCAGAGATTTCACATTTAACTATGAAGAAAAGATTAGGCATGATCACATCAGTTTCTCGGATGGCTGGTGTAAGTATTATGATAGATGTACAAACCAGAGTCCCATGGAGTCAAGGAGGAAGGTGCAATCAATTATGAGTGGAGAGATTGGAGAAAACTTCCTGAAGGAAGTGATGTTTAAGCTGGTTTTTGAAGAATAACTAATTAATGCCTTTTTGAGGTCCTCCAATCCATCTAGTAGATCTTATAATGAGGCCTCAAACTTTAGATATTTTCAGAGTTGATATGGCCTAAAGTAACTATAAGGAACAGATTGGACCAAGAAAGTGGCTTCAGGGTCAAACATCTGACATGGTCAGCAGCCTACCTTAGCATTATTATATCAGTTTCTCCAACTGACAGCCATTATAGAATTCAATGTACAATAATCAGGAGACAAGAGTTCTAATCCCAGCTCTGCCACCAATTTGCTGTATGATAATGGGAAATCACTTTTTTTAAAATCTGGTAATCTATATCTTCTTTTGTTAAAAAAAAAAAAAAAAAAAAAAAAGGATGGAACTAATAGATCTCTAAGGTCTCTTCTAACTCTAACATTACATGATGCTTCCTTTCACGGGTTTTCAATCTGAGCCAGGAAATAAGTGGAAGAAGTAGTCCCTTGAGAGGTCTCAATCCCCACAACTTTTTATAGCATGCTATCTTTTACTTCTTCCTGCACAGACATTAGACTGCTCCTGAAACTTCTAAATATAATAAAGAACAATGAATGTAGTACAAAGGGAGCATTATCACCACTGTGATTATGCTTCATGTTCTTTAAATCCATGTGACTGTTAAAGGATGAAATATGTATGAAGTGGGCCAATAACCCCAAAGAGATTATGATATCGGTGCTGGAAGCACATGGAGTAACCGTGAAAAACTGAAAGAAAGTTCTGTTCTAATCAGGGATTAGCAAAGGAGAGGTAAATTAACTTAGCTGTGCGTCTACACATGGTGATTGTGGTAAATTGAATTACGTACCCCAATGAAAGAAATGTTCTTAATCTTAATCCACATTCCTGAACTCATGTGTAAAATAGGATCTTTTGAAGATGTTATTTTTAATTAAGATGTGGCCCAAATGAATCAGAGTGACCCCTAATCTGTATTACTGGAGGTCTTAGAAGAAATTTAGACAGAGATGGCAACACAGGAAGAAGCTGGAAGTCAGTGGAAACTGGAAGAGCAGATACAAGGAGAGAGAGATCGCCATGCGACAGAAACCCCAAAGATTGCAACGAGCCAGCACCGGGATGTTACCAATGTTGGGGAGAAAGCATGGTCTTACTGAGGCCTCGATTTGGGCTACAAGACTGAAATCATGAGACAATAAATTCCCTTTGTTTAGCAAATAAGTGTGTAGTATTTGACATAGCCTGGCAAATTGAGAGAGTGATAGCATATGGCTTTAAGTCAGGGAGAGGCAAATCGATGACCTATGATCAGATCCATTGGTGAACTGTGTTTAGACCTCACCAAATTTTGAAAAGTTGGCATTTCAATGTCTTTGACCAGTGCATGCACTCTCCAGCATGCTCCAGCCCTCACCATTCCATATTGTGTCATATAGATCCAAAAGGAATGTGTTGTGGTTTTTTTTCTGTCATGTGCATAAGCCTCACAGTCATGAGTATACAACTTACAAATATACAAATATTTTATTATAATTATTGGAAGCAGCAGCATAGTAGTCAGAACCTTGATATATCCCTGGCAAAAGGCTCTTGAGAATATACAGTCTGTTCCCAAATCTGTCACATTCCTTCCCTGAACCCAAGCATCCTCTTCTCTAAAATGTCAGAGCAAAACTGAGAGTTCACTTCTAGCTCTGATGCCACAGACTCTGACCTGAGTTGATCTGCAACAAATATCCAGAGTTGTAACAGCGTAAGGTTCAGCGATTGAATTAAGCTGGTCCCAGGGAGAGTGGCTTAATTAGTCCAAGAATCCAAGACTCAGTGACATTAAATGAGCCCCTTTGCCCCTGGGCCTCAGTTTGTCCACTCAGAAAGTGACAAGAGTTGGGTCCCCTCTGTGATTCTCAGCAGGGACAACACTGCCTCTAGTGGATGTTTTGGAAATTGGTGGGGCATCTATGCAAGATTTTCTACAGTGCTCAATGCACAGTGAAGAATAATCCTGTACCTTACATCCCTTTTGAATGCTCTACTGGACACTGATGGACGATAAAAATAGTTCATAATTTCCTGAACCTAGTCCCTACTCTCTTTTACACATAAGCACAAAATAGTTTTAATAGTCTATTGAGTTTTCCTGGAATATAACTACCATATAAATTGGGAGGAAATTGTACTGTTTTGTTCAGAACTTTACTAGTAGTCATTGACCATTTTACAGAGTCAAGTCACTGACCACCCTACTGCTAATGGTAGTTGAGTCCTAATATATAACACACCCGTGTCAGCCTGCATTCCTAGCTGATGCAGCCCCAATGAGTCTACACACAGATGCAAACAATTTATTATTTCATTTTGTTTTAATGGAGTCAGCTGAGCATTTATTGAACCATATATTTTTTTAGGAGTTACCCAGAGATTGAATCCAGGACCTTATACAAGGGAAACAGGCACTCAACCACTGAGCTACATCTGCTCCCCAATGAGAGTTGTTTTTTTCATTTGTTTGTTTGTTTTGTTTTTAGGACCTACATTCACTTCCCATAAACCATATTTTTTGTAATACATTATAGATTTTTCTTTCATTTTTACCATGTGAGTAGGTCATTATATTTGTTTTTATTTTTGCAAAGAATATATGCTGATAATGTTATATATTTAATGTATTTAGAATATTTAGAATATTAAAGGAATTCTTACAAAATATAGTTGCAACAACAGTGTTGAGTCTGATAGGGTTGAAAATAAATGTTAGACCACCCAGATTTAAAGTCTTGTGAGTTTTTGTCTAAATAACAAAATGAGCCTTGATTATCTCCACAACAGCATTATCAATAGAGTATTGGGCATGACAATGAAGGTGAAATAAATGTGACAGCTAATAAAACAACAACAAAATAAATAAATTTGAACTAACAGACACTCCAATCCATTTTCTCTTTTGAACATACCTAGTTTAATCTATTTATATCAAAATTGTCTCTAGAATTACCCTTCAAAAGTTTTTCTTGTTTTTCTGCAAGCATTATCTAAATAATGTCTTAAGTCCGGGCTATATTTATTTAGTTCAATAAACTGTGTATTTCTTATCAAGAATTTTTTCAGGAAAATATTAAGTTTCATAACTTTCAATCAATCTACCAACTGTAATTTTTTTAAAAATCTGTTACTTATAATTGTTTCAAAATGAGGACATGACCACAATTTCAAACTCTCTGAAAACTGGTTATTTCAATCATCTGTTTTCATAAAGCTGTATGATCACACTACATTTTACAGTTTACACAGCTATTTCTCATACATTCTCCCAATCATTGCTCATATGAGCTTTGTGATTTAGGCACGGCGGAGATGACCATATCACTGTTTACAGATGTTCAGAAACTTTCCATGCACCTGAAGCCGGCAAGCTATGGAGCTGGGCCCACCACCCCAACCCCTTGATTCCCATCCCAGTCTTGTACAACATTCTAACAAACAATTCTGCTTTATAAAAATTCCCCCCATTTACCTCATCAAGGCTGTGGTGTGGTGGTCAGTTTCCAGTTTCTTGTAGGCTAGTGCTATGACCCGGAAGCCTTGTGTTGTGTAAATCTGAAGTTCACTAAGAAAACCAGTTGGTACTGTTCAGAAAATGGCACAGAATTAGTATGCAATAATTATTCAACTGGTGCTTTTGGAGAAATTCTGTACAAACAGACTTAATTCTTTCCCAAGCAAACATATGTCAAAAAAGGTACACAACAAGTAGGTGAGAGTCCTAAATATAACTACATTGTTGATCTCTTGGGATCTGGTGATACTGAAAGGAAGAAGAATCATTCAAAAAAAGGAAAACAGATATGGCAAGAGTAGAATTATCTTTATTCCAGTTTAACCAACAAACATTTATTGAATGTCTACTATGTGCCAAGTATTGGCTATACAGAGATTAAAATGAAGGCCCTGCTTGGAGAACCTCCTCTTATGGGGTGAAAGCAAGCAGACTAACAATTACCATCAAATGAGATCAGTGTTCTGATCCAGGCAATTGCAGGGTGCCATGCAAGCACTTAGTGGTGAGTTCACCAGATTGGGAGGAAGTGGTTAGGCAAAGGCAGGAACTAGCATTTTGGCTGAGGTAACATCATGCGTTAAGGCAAGGAAGCATGAGAGAGCAAGCCTTGAGAGCTTAGTCCAGCTTAGGGGAAGCACAGGATGTGAGGAGAGGAGGGGCAAGGCATATCTGCAGTGTTCAGTAGGGTATCACCTTATGAAGGCCATATGTAGAATATATCATCCTAAAGGAGTTTGAAATGATCCTATAGCCTATGGGAAGCAACCAAAAGAATAATAGCAGGAAAGTGACAACATATTGTTTGAAAGAAAGTCCAATATGGTCATAGTATGGGGGATGACTCAGAGGATGGGGGAGGGAGGACTTGGGCAGGGAGTCCATTTGCCAACTCTTGAAGTGGTCCAGTGGAGGGATGATGAGAGGCTGAGCTGATGAAGTGGCAGGTCTATGGATTAGCAACTGAATAGACAGAGGCACTGAGGGGCAGGGAGGAGTCAGGGGTAACTCCTCCTTGAGGGGGTTGGTGGCATTCTCCAATATGGGAAATACAGGAAGAGAGAAAAGATGAGCATGATTTTGGTATTGAATTTGGGATAACATTGAGTCAACCAATTGGTGATGACCAGTAGGCACTTGGATTCACAGATCAAGTGCTAAGAGGGCAGAATTGGGCTGGAAATATGGATTTGCCAATTGTAAACCAAGCCTACTCATTTACCTGTTTCAGGCTGGCAAAAGCTGGCTACCCTCTCTGGTGCACCTTTCATGAATGCTAGCCGGTCACCCCCCATCTCTTGGACAATGACTGTCATCCTCTGCAATGCTGATGAGAATGGGAACTGATGCAGGATTGCAATTCCTTCTACTGGGACCTGGTTGGAGGATGGGGAACAGAGAGGGACTTATGGACAAAATTTTTAGCTATTGGAAATTTACAACTTCCTCAATCCTTTTTAGCAAATAAAAGAAATGTGATCTCACCAATTTTCCCATAAGGAATTCAAAGACACATCTATGACCATTCAGGAAATATGGGCCTGAAACAAGTATCCCTTCAAGCTTGGGTATTAGGGAAATGATGGCAAACAAGGCTTACCTGGCTGGCTGTTTTGCAGGGCTTAACTACCATGGCATGCACTGGTACTCCCTTGATGTGGAAATCTTCCCCAGAAATATCCATTTCCTATTTCACAAATGAGATATTTCTTTGCAGAGATTTATTCTTTTTCCACCTACTGATATTATGTTCAAACAAAATCCTCAGACCATCTCAATGTATTCTTGGTGTCTCCTCCCTCAGATTGTTGGAGGCAAACCAAACTTATCTCTCAACAAAAAACAATAATGCATAGGAATTGCTGTGGAACTTGAAGGGCAGACATTTCTGAATTATTCATGCAATTTATCCTGCTTTCTCTGTTGGAATGTGCTGTGTAAAGGCTCATTCTCCATTTCTGAAGAGCTTGACTCGAAAATAGTGAGCATGAATAGCCAGACTTATTTTGTGTGAAGCAAGTACCTTACTATCTTTTCCTGGAGGTCACTGCTCTTCCCTGTCTGTCTAATCTGTCACGTCAGGCAGAGACTGTGACATACATGGTTAATGTTCAGTAAGCACTCAGTTATTGCTATAGTAATGACCCCAAATTATAAAAAATCTTTTACCCAAAGATATCAGAGTGCTTTTGATCATCTCATTGACTGACAAAATCTCAGAAAGGAAATTGTAATCACTGTTTAAAGATATGGAAACAGGAAGCCAGGAAGGACAGCAGCTTGACAAAGTTATATCAGATTACTGCAGAATCATGCACTATTAAGGTTGGAACAAAACCTAAAGATTGTTTCCTTCAGTGATGCTTGCACATGTGTCACAGTTACCAGCTCGGGGTGAAGTGGAGCTGAGTAGGCTGGGTAGGACGTGAGTTCCCTAAAGCCACTTTTCCTCTTGTATTTCGACCAGAGCAACTCCAACTGTATGTTTCATATAATGTGGTTCTGAATGCTGTTTCCTTTCAAGAAAGTATTCCAGTTTTGTATTGTTTTGTTTTTATATGTGCAAACTGATTATCTAATTCCATTCCCTCATATTATAGTCTTAAAAGGCAAGGCCCCAACCAATGAGATGTCTGCATAGGTGAGAGCAGAGCTGAGCCCAGAACTTGGAGAGCCAGACTCCTCATCCAGAACTCTGATGACTATACCGTTTGCTCCTAACCCTAGTTCAGAGTTTCAACCAAAGCTCTTTCACAGTCTCCATTTTATTGTTTCCAGTCTTAGAAATAAAATCAATACTAAATTAATAGGAATAAACCTCTTGGTAACAATGAGTAATCCTAAACACCAGGGACAGTGGTGTTTCCCAATCCCTATGTTCTAGAAAGCTTTGAAAGAGAACACTGCTTATAATACAGTCCAAAGAATTTAGAAATAATTCTATTATACCTACTATAATACCTTTGAACCTGTAATATGAGCCAGATACAGTACCAAGCATTTTTAATGCATTATCTCATTTTAATTCTCCATGTAAATACTATTATTAGCAGCCATGTACAGATGAAGAAACCAGACTTAGATTAATTTGCTGCTGGCTGCTATATGGACTCTGACTGGAGAGCTCACATTATATAATCATTGAAGTATGTTTTTACTTTCATAAGTATTAAATGGCTGTGGTAAAGCTTTTGTTGATCTACCATTGAGGAAGTTTCTTAGATTCTCTGCAGATTAGATGCTTACCCAAGTGGTAGCTTCAAACATTTTGAGGTCCAGAGGGTCTCCCTGGATGGTCCCATCTAGCAGGATCAGAGAGTGGCAGCTGGCCATGGCTGCACACAGTGGGCCCCATGGCAAAGCCCTGCCCATGGCAAAGCTGTGGACTTCCTGGAAGCTAAAGAAGAACAGGAAATGGCTTCAAGCTTACTCATTCTGCCAAAATAGATCTTCCTCTTTTAAAAATAAATTTAACAAATTTTATTACATTTCATACCCACTCTCCAATCTTCTCAAATTAACAGTGTTTCATGCAGTCAATACCCTGAAGTAAATTCAATGAGTATGAGAAATGTTTGTAAGGTTCTTTCAAGGCTCTTTCTTCTCTCTTCTCATCACCTCTTCTCTTGCACTTATTTAATTCCACTGGTATAGAGAATTAACCCCTTTAGTCCTAGGCTCCTCCACTCCCATCCCCAACTACTAGACCACATCATTGAGAACCTTGTAAGACAGAACATGCTAGTTTATAATACAGTTGTCTGTGTATATGTGTATCTCCCTCAATTAAGCCTTCAAGGTGAGGGCTGAGTCATCTGTATCTCAGTCTCCATCATATTTGATGTTTGGCCTGTAGTGGAGAGTCAACAAATGTATGAGTGAATAAATGAATGAATGAATTAGTTATGGAAATCTGCAAAGAAATGAACAAACTCAAAAAATGGTTTTTGAAATGGACACTGAGTCTTCCCTCTTCCACCCTAGCACTAGTTTCCATATTTCAGGCATTATTTTAGTACTTCCTATAAAAGTGGCTTCATCTAAAACCTACTGAAAGAAAACTCAAATGCTACATGCAGAGTTCTTTCATTGGTTCAGAGTTGAGTTCAGTCTCAGCCCTGTCAGAGGAGTATACTCTGCAACCTTGCTGGGCAGTCCTGCTTAAACGTGTGACACAGTAGTTGGTTCACAGAGCAGTCTGTGCTGTCCAGAGCACCTCCAAATGGCAGAAGAGCCACACACCAATTGGAAGAACTCTACACTGAGGCAAAATCTGCTCTGGGAGCCTGTAAGAATCGACTTGCTTTCTCTCCTCCACATGCCAACTTCTTTCATATTTGTGGAACACCTCTCTTGTATCCCCCTTTATCCTCCCTTCCTCTGGGGTTATACAGGAACTTCCAGCTGTGCCTTCAATACACAGTTTCCAGACCTTTCATCTTTCTAGTTATTTTTTCTCGGTGAAAATTTTTATTTGCCATAGCTTGTCTTAAAATGTGATCACCAGTTTCAGACTATTATTTCTCATGATATGGACACTGTACTTTTTAAAAATACAGTCTTATGTTGTGCTGGCCTATTGTTTTTGACAGCATCCATATCACAGTGTTCACTCATAATTCAGCCACATTTCTTTGTGGCTTCCTCATTCAAGCTTTCTTGTGTCAAATTAACAATGCAAAAATCGTTTGGCTTATTACTGATCCTGTTGGTCATATCCATTATTATGGGTCAAAAGATCGAGTTGTCTTACTGTTCTACAATATGTCCCACAGTATTTTAGTGAACCTCCAAAAGAAATATTACCAACAGTGTGGTTAACACAGGAACTTTGGCTCACATGAGAAAGCAAAACACAGAGCAGGAAAAAATAACCCTTTTTTAAAAGAAGACACACACACTGTCATCAGTAGGTAACTCTGAGTATGGAATTCTGAGTTCCTGGAGATTGGGCCAGACTCTGGTTAACACAACAAATAAATCCCAATCTCTCTTATTATTTGAATATTTATGATTTATCAAGTCCAGTTAGCTTTAGACAGTTCTTGAATTATCAAGCACATTGGGCAGGCCCCTTCTGGAAAAGGTCAGAATTATTAGAGATGAATTCACCTTCAACAAGAAGAAATTTAATGGCCTGCAAGTCAGGTGTTGACTCTTACCTAGCATTGAATCCTGTCTTCTCTTATTTCATTAAACTTGAAACAAATTTTCCTTTTATTTTAAACTGTTGTTTTAATCATTTGAAGCCTATTTTGACCCTTTCTTAGAGAGGAAGCAAGTGGGAGGGAGGGAGGTCTTATTAATCAATCAGTAATTAAACATTATATCAGCTACTATTATTTAAATTTGACAAGACACTTTTAGAAACAGAAAATTTCTAGAATTTTGTGAATAGTATGGTGCATATTCAATAAATAGAAGAGCATTCAAAAGACAAAGAACATTCAACTCATTTTAGTTGAACAAATATTTACTGTGCATCTACCATATGTTCCTGGTACAGTGCTATGGCATTAGGGACACGAATATAAATAAGAAAGAGATTTTCCTTGAGATATTAACAAATTTGAACAAACACATATATTTTTTGTAGAAGCTGAAACAGAAAAATATTAATCAATGAGGAGACCAGGTGTATACCCAAATCCATCCTCTGGGGAAAACATAAAGAACTTTAGAAAACGTAATGCTTTTTCTGTAGACTAAAATAGTAAGAGTCACAAGGGTTATTTTTAACCCAGGATGTAGACTTATTTACAAATAGTATTTTAATATAAAGATATATTAAACCCTAGTAATTAAAAAAATTTTATGGATAAACTGTATGGTGTCTGCATAATGCAGAAAAAACACTATGTATCCTTGGTGTATAAAACACTTTTTGATTTAGGTTGTAAGCGTTAGACAGTAATATTTTCATTAAAAACAAAGCATAAAGGTCAAATACATCACATTTCATGGTCTGATAACATTGGAGATTGTAGTGGGGAGTAAAAGCAGACACAGAAGCAAACTCAGACATGGCCACAAGAGGGCCACAGGAGTGGGACACACAAATTTTTATAACACATCCAGCTGAAAAATGCCAAAGCTGATTGGTCATGCTAGAAAAAAGGAGCTTCCAGCCACCAGAAGGTGGAGTTCTCAGAACTAAAATACTGAAGAAAACAAATGCACTAGCTCCAGTTCCACAGATGTTCCTCTTCGTGAAATTCAGCGTGCATAAGTCATTGAAGTGTTCTCCTTCCTCCTAGCACATCAAAAGGCTTCAGTTTCTATAAGGAATGCTACCTCCTTAAAAGAGAGCGTCCTGGTGTGTAAATTATTTATTTGGGCCAACTTCAGGTCCCTCACTAATATGCTAGAAGCAAATTAAACTTTAGCAATGATTTGAATGCAATGTCAAAATCTCCCCTTCATCTCCTGGTTTTGTGTATGGTAGGGGGTTGGGATGGGGTGGGGGAAAGTATTTATGTTCTTGGTGAGACTTTGAAGTATTCAACAAGAGAAATTAAAGATACTCTGGTTACCGTTGTTCACCAAAGCCAAAACCCAAATGTCTCTGTTAGTAGTTTTCAAGAGAAAACGTGGAGTTCTGGAAAAAGTTAGACCACAATGCATTTAGTCCAAGGTACTTACCCATTCCTACTACAGGGCACAACTCCCCAGAGATCCAAGCCATCCCTTGTTAAAGTGCCTGTCTAAACAGAAATAAACACTTGGTTTACTCTGAAGATCCAGCAGCCTCATTGTAAAAACAAAAAAGGTACATCTGAGCAGGAAAATGTATGTCACGAACATGTTATCAAGATCAGTGCTTCAGCGAGGAGCACACTCCTATGGATAGCTGGGCTGCTGGGCTGAAGCTCTGATGAGCTCATACCAGTTGTATGACAGGCTAGCACTTAATCACTTTGAAATTTAGTTGTCCTGTGTGGTAAAAAGAAGAAAATAGTATTTGCATTAAACACTTTGTAGAGTTGTTTTGAGGATCTAATGTAGAGGGAACGTATGGGAAAATCTTTGGTAAACCTCTAAGAGCTATAAAATGAATAAGTCCAAGGTTTTAAAAGAGAAATTAAAAGTACATCATTGGAAATAAGTAACAGAAGTGGACTCTTAGAAAGTCTAAAGAAATGTTTTTTTTCATTTGACATCTATTTTGTAAAAACATGTTTAATGCTATTTAATTCAATACAGTATGATCGCTAAGACCTCAGGTCTATAGACACAACTGGTTTTAAACACCAGCTGTGTGACCTGGGCAAATTACTTAGTGTCTCTAAACAACAGAGCTCTTATTCACAACAAGGTCATGATTGTAAAGGGTTGTTGTGAAGATTGAATGAAATAATACAAAGAAGGTATTTAATTTAATGTCTGGCATATAGTCAGAGCTAGTAATTATGATAATTACTCATAATTATTACTCATTTTTATTCACATGTATCACAATTATCTCTCCCTCCCTGTTTCTTTTTTCAGGTCCAAGGATGATATGACCCCATATAGAGGATGTCTTTCCTTCTAATGTTTGTTTTGATCACAAAACAATATTGAAATGGTGGCAAGAGCCATGCTAAACTTTTGTCCTTGGTAAAGCTCTCTGATACCCCAGTAATTATAAAATATAGCTCTGATCCCATTATTTCTCTGCTATCAAAAACCTTCAATGGTTTCACACTGTCTAAGGAGTAAGTATAAATTCCTCAGTCAAACATTCAAGGCCTATGAGCACTGACTCCAATTAATAATGTCCTGCCATAATCAAAACCACACATTCTATTGCTTTCCTGCCCGCATGTCTTTACCCATTCTTACTTGCCTACAATGCCCTTCACTTCCACCTTACCTGCTTACAACTCCCACCTTAACTCCAGCATTTGTGTGAATAGACAAAAGAGTTGACCAATAACAGGTGGAATAAGGGGTTGTTTGGGAGCAACTGGCATATAATCAAAGGTAATTTTAATCAATATACTGCAGAAGGGAAGATATAGTAAGGGCTTGACTAGAGCTTTATGGTAACCAAGTCTCATAGTAAGACATAGTTAAATAAACTCTCCATTTTTATTCATTCATCAATTCAACAAATATTTATTGAGCACCAGCTATATGCTAGGCAATATTCTCAGTATTAGGGATACAGCAGTGAATTTTATTCTTTGTGTGTGGGTTTTGACTCCAGAGGTAAAAGATACTGTTTCAAATAATTGATTTTCCTAGAATATCAGAGCTGGAAAGACCCTAAAAGATCCCGTGATTCACTACCTACTCCCTCTTCTAAACCCCTGAATCTGAGAGCTCAAGAAATGTACCTTTCCCAGACCACGCACTCAACCAGATATAAAATGGAATCAGGTACCCACATCCTTTGTTTCTTGCCTCACTGAACAACCTTTCATGATGATGATGATAAAATGGCAATGAGAATGAGGATAAAACACACGTACCTTGTCAAAGCAGACAAGGTTTAATTGTCCACATACATTGATCCTCTGGGGACTAATGCAGAAGATGCCTCTCTTCTTCAGCCTCCTCTGGGCATAGATGATCCCTGTGGTCAGAGCAGCAGGTAGAGCAGGAGGAACTGCAATTGTGATGACATCCAGGGCCTTCTTCACCACCTCCTCAGGTGGTTCCTGGAAGATAAAGTCATTCTTTGGCTAGGGCAGACAAATCGGTCATGAGCATCTTTGTACATAGTATTTGCATTTGATGATTTCATTAGATTAAATCCCTAGAAATGGTATCAGTGGGTCAAAATGTATGAACATGCTGATGGCTCTCAATATATTTTCCCAAAGGGCAAGAATAGCCTTGTAACAACTCATAATGCTACCAGCAGTGTACAATGTACCAGTTTTGCCATGACCTTGCCAACACTGGGTATCAGGTTTTATTTAAAATTCCTCACTTAATGGCTATAAAATCCTATATGGTTTAAATAAATACATTGTCAGGGAGAAAATAACAAAATAGTATAAATAAAAGTTTGAAGTGTGTAAGAATAGAAGCATGTTAAAGCATCAATAAAGTGTCTTATCTCTCTGGATCTGGTTGTTATCATGGAATTTAGTGCTTATGTTGGTGGAACTGGGAGTATATAAGCAGATTTCAGTGTTTGGCTTTGTTTTCCAGGTTTGTAAACCAAGTCCTAGTTTAAGATCAACATGTAGAGTATAAAATATACAGATAAGTGTATTTAGGTATGTATTAAAAGAACAAATGCAGCTTACCCCACTGAGTACATAGACGCACAGAGTGTAGATCATCCCAATGGTGGCTGTCCCTACTAGGCACAGGAGGAACCTGATGGCATCCCTGTAGAGCTTAAAATTCATTGGCTTGGGATAGAGAATGGATCTCACGAGGTCCCCCTTTGCAGTGTTGAATCCTGAGTGACAAACACACATTCCACACTCTCAAGATGACAAATCCTACCTCTAGTACTCTGCTAACCTTTAACATTGCCTTTGTTTTTCTCTAGAGATATTTCAACAATGTTTAAACCCCAAAGGCATTTGAAGGATACTTGGGAAAATATACAAGGGCTAGTATGCAAAATCTTAATTATTTCAAATACATGATATTTTTTTGATATCTTTACTATCTCAGATATTTCCTTCCCTCTACTTCCAATTTCACTGCAACCTAAGATTGGAAAATACCATACCAGGTGCAGAGCACAGATTTTCCAAACATAACTTTATTTTAAGGAAATAACTCATAAGAACATAAGAAAAAAAGTTCTTTGAATTTGAATTAAATGGCCCCGTATGATGGACTCAATTTCCCAATACTTTTCAGTGTTTTTTCAGTTTCTAGAGCTGCCTAGAAAGAACTTGGGATTTGGAGTGAGAACGCCTGAGTACTAGGTCCAACTCTGTCAATTACTGGCTGAATCATTTTTTAAAGTTCACTTTAATTGTGTGGGACTCGGTCTATTCATGTTCAAAGTAGGCATCTTTGCTCTGCTGGTTTTCTATGTGGAAACCGTTTATAAACTGTAAGGCTTACAAATATAAATATATGCCTTTTACTAAAAGGCATATGCCATAGTTCAATTGGCATTTGGTTTGCTATCTAAGACTGCTCCTTACCTAATAAATTTAAGGCACTAAACCAACTGAACAAAACTATTTCATTAAAAACAACAGCACAAAGGAGGAGATGCTAACCAGTCTGCAGTACCACCGCCCTCACAGTCCCGAAGCTAGCTCCCTTGGCCTGGATAACCTCTGTTCCACAGAAGAGGACATGCCGTTTGTAATCCGCTTCGCTCTGTGTCTTCCAGGGCACAGAGCTATCCGTCTTGGGTAAGGGAGTTTTAGTGACTGGAATACTTTCTCCTGCAGAAAATAAGCATCTCATTTTGTAGGGGAGAGGCCTTCACTCATTTAAATCATGCATGCGCTCACTCATCATACAACAAACATTTGTGATGAGCTGACTATGTGGCAGGGACAATTTTAGGTGTTGGGGATACAAAAATAAACATAGGGAAGCGGGTGTGGCTCAATGGATAGAGCTCCCGTTTATCATATGGGAGGCCCGGGTTCGCTTCCCAGGGCCTCCTTGTGAGGGCAGGCTGGCCCGCGCGGCGCTGTGGGCTGATGCAGCAGGACCTCACAGCAGGAAGTGGGTGTGGCTCAATCAATAGAGCCCCCGTTTACCATGCGGGAGGCCGCCCTGGGTTCCCTTCCAGGGGCCTCCTTGTGAAAGCAGGCCTGCCGGCGCGGCGCGGTGGGCTGATGCAGCAGGACCTCACAGCAAGGGGGAGATAAGCAGACACGGAAGAAACACACAGCAAATGGACACAGTAAAACACAAGCAGCAAGGGGGGGATAAATAAATAAATAAATCTTTAAAAAAATAAATAAATAAACATAGTACTTGTTTTAAAGAGGTTTATAGTTCAGAGGGGGAGACAGACATGTAAACAAGTAAGTATAATGCCATATTATAAATACCATGAGTATTGGAAAATAAAACATGTGTGCCAACATAGGCTGGAAAGAACCGTATAGGGAATAGCAAACTGTACAGACTAAAATTGGTGGGGAGGGGAATAAAGGGGCCATAAGCACTTATAAAGGAGGCAAAGCATGGGGAGCCCAAATATACATATTTAGGCATTTAAACATTTTTCAATAGGCACTGGTGGCAGAAGGAATTGGAAGAGATGCTTTAATCTGGAGAATAATCTCATATCTGTCTGCAGTACATGGAATGAAATGAAGTCTGGTGAGGTTGGAGGCTGCATGTCCAGCTAAGAAACTATCACAATAGTCCCAGTTGGGGAGGATGAGGCCTGAGCTATGGTAGCTGGTAGTGGGAGTAGAAAGGAAGTGCTGGCTGTGAGAAATAAGGAACTAAGATAGAAAACTTGGGGAGATTTTGATATTGGTAGGTTATAGGGACAGAGGAATTTTAAATGGTTTAATGGTTTCTGACCTGTGAGAATGGAAAGAGGGTGATGTTATTCATTCACGTGGGGATTGCAGGAAGAGAGAATTACCATTGGCCACAGTGACTTGGAGGTGCCTTTTGGAACGACCGTATCGAGATGCCTTACAGGTAGCTAGGCATTTATTTGGGGCTGGAGTTCAGGGTAGAGACCTTGGATAGAAATATTTTGTCAAATCTCATGAGGTTATAAATAACTAAAGCCACAGGACAAGGTGACTTAGGGATCAAGTGTGGGGTCAGAAGAGGAAAGAACAAGGACATGTTCCTGAGCAACACTAACAATTAAGGAAAGAGATGAAGGTGAGCAGCAGAGGAAAGTAAATGGGTGTAGTTAGTTGTAGAAGTTGAAGGAAGAGCATCGCGTTGGAAAGTTAGGGAGAAGAGAGTTTTAGGAAGGAAGAGGTCAGAATAGTCAAATGCAGCAGGGAGTCAAGATGAAAAATTGAAAGAACCTACGGATTTAAAAATTGGGATGTTGATGTCTTTTGCCAGCACATTTCAAAGGGCAGGTTTCAGAGGGTTGAAGTGCTAATAAAATATGGTAAATGAAGTGGTAAAGGTAACTTTGGCCTGTTCAGAGGAACAAGCCTTGGAAAGCCATGCCCTGGTCTTTGCAGAGTGAGCAGCATAAAGTCAGAGATATGTTACAATACTAGGGCCACTTTCACTAGGACAGTGGTACTTGGCAATTCCAAAAATCCCAGCGTTAGGGGATTCGTATGAATCTATGGCTTTGAGGGAAAGGAATCTGAACCGCTATGCATTTATTAATAAGTTCAAATAGGAAAATGTGTATTATTGTCTCCACTTCATATTTCTTTGGTCTGTCCAGGAAAAATGGATTTGGACTTTAGTAGGAACCACATACATCAGTATGCATTCCCAGGGTACCTTTCCATCTCTGAAAAAAACTTTTTGATCTTCTTTATCTTACTTCTTTATCTTACAGCAATATTGGCACAATATCTCTTCAACATACATATGCGAGTTAGAAATCAAAGCAGTCTGATCTTGAGCAAGTCAATTTCTTCTTTGGACCTCAGTTTCTATATCTATGAAATGAGATGACATCTACAGTCCTTCCCAGATCTAGTATGCTATTTAAAAATGAAATATGGTTACTCCAAAATACTCAGTGTGTATTTTGAAAGTATCAGATTTGTTAAATGCTATATCATGAACCTTTCAAGTAGCTTTACAACATTTTTAAGCCAAGCTAGGAAGAACTTGGACTTAATCAAACGGGTTTCACAATGTTATTAATGGTTTTCAAACCCTCCAAGTTTATCTGAAGACATATTTTATATAAAAATGCTAAACATAAAAGTCACACACTTCTGAATGATCTAATGATCTTTACAATCTTTTAAGATAAAATGAATAGGTTGTAACAACCTTTTATGAAAAAAAGCAATACAAAACACTAAAAAAGTTAGGACTGGATCAAATTTAGCACATAGAAAGTTGCTTTAATTTAAATTCGTAGATCCATCCAAAGTAGGACTATTCACTGACATTTGTGGGAATAGGAAGGTCTTGTTCTGACTGCCCAGGCCCAGTCCCACATGCCCTCTGCTAATGCCCACAGCTGCCCCACATGCTGCAGTGAACATCTATCATTCAGTAAGAGCAGGAGCTGTGATTGTAGTAGCTGGGACTGAAAGAGCAGGCAGAGGCTTCAAGCCATGTAGATAGATTGAACTGTACCTGTCAGCATGCCTTCATCTACCACACAGCTGCCATCAATCAGAATGGCATCACAGGGCATTTGCACTTTGTTTCCTGTCAAAATTAATAAATCTCCAGGTACCAGGAATCGTGATTCCAGCTCTTGGACTCCAGCTGAAAGTGTGAGGAGACACATGTTTAGTCAAGTTTTTTGTTGTTGTTTTTTTTTATCACAAAAACATAGTGCAACATCTATCTAAATTAGAAATCAGTGAATGAAAAGCAAATAAGTCATTAAAACAAAGGATGACATTACTCAACATTGATTCAAAATCCAGAAACAATAAGAAAAAGCAATAGTAAATTAAATTAAATAAAAACAAAAACCTTTTGTGTGGCAAAATAAATAAATAAAGTAAAATAAATTACAAATACAGAAAAACATATTTGAAACAAATTACAGACACTAGATTAATGTTGCTAATAGACTTCCTAAAAAAGAAAGCAAAAAATTATGTAGCAAAATTGCTCAAGATATTAAGAGGTCAAGCAAAAAAAAAAAAAAGTGGCATGGTAACCATTCGAAAATGTGCTCTGTCTTTTTCATAATAAGAGAAATGCAAATTCCTTCCTTTCCTCCTTCTTTCATGCTTTCCTGCCTTCTTTTCTTCCTTATTCAGTCCCAAAGCTATTAACGGGACTTCCAGTTTCTGGTCAAATAGGTAAAGAGCATGAAAGTTGTCACTCCCACCCTCATAAAAAGTAAAAGCTGAACAAACTAAAAATCAACTATTTTTATTAGATCTACCCAATAATTGAGACCCCAGAGCAAATTGCCACCCCTAAAACTAGAGAGACAGGCAGGTACAAAAAATCAAAACTTACTTGCAGCAGAAACCATGGATGGAGCCAGAAACTGGTAGGAATACTTAAACAGTAATTGACTAATTGCTGGTGACTGCACAAGGCCTAGCCTGAGTTATAAAAACTCTTAAAGGCCCAGATTTAGAGGAGCCCTCAAACTTTTGAGTTTTACCTCTAGAAGTTCTTACTATGAGGATTGGAGAAAAACCCCTTGTGCTTCTGGCAGGAGGAGGAGTAAAGTAACCATTCTGAAATTTGCTCAGAGCATTCTGTTCTCCTTAACAAAGGCCTGGAATCAGGAGAAATTATTTTAATAGACCTAACCAACATGGGTCTTACCAGAGCCTAAACAATATGAAGTCTCCTCTAGCCTCCCTGACTCACTAAAGATGGGGTAAAAACTGAGAAGTGCTTGTGAATGTCACAACACAGAACACAATCTCACTAAAAGGCTGAGACCTGATTATAGGATTACATAACACTTCGTTTTACTCTACATCTTACTACCTCATGAATAAGCTTCCTGTATAATAATAGGAGGTTACAATGGAAAGAAATGCAAGGCTCAGACCCTATATAAGAAGGGGCCTCTAAGGAAAGATAACAGAGAAGACAAAAACAATGACACCAGAGAAAATTCTAGATTCTGACAAATACGATTACAGAAAACAATAAACACAACTTAACCCCTGGCCACAGAAACATAAGATCTCACACGAATGGCCTATTTACCTCAGTTCCTTTACCCAATTCATCATGTCCAGCTTTCAACAAAAAATTACACACTGTGCTAAAGGGCAAAAAAACAAAATCTGAAGAGATAAAGTAAACGTCAAACCAGATTCAGATATGGCAGAGATTTTGGAATTATCAGATGAGGAATTTAAAATAACTATGATTAATTTGCTAAGTGTTCTAATGGAAGAAGTAGACAACATGCAAGAATAGGTACATGGTAAGGTAAACAGAGATGGAAACTATAAGAAAGAATGAAAAGGAAACGTGAGAAATCAAAAGCACTGTGACAGAAATTAAGAATGTCTTTTATGGGCTTATTAGTAGAGTGCACACAGCTAAAGGCTGGACTCAGTGGAGCACAGAGGCATGGAAAAAGATTCCCTCAATTAGGTGAAAGAGACGAGGACTGGAGGAGAGGGGAGAGATGAGCCATATGCCTGATCACCCATGCTGAGATCAAGAAGAAAGTGAACCTGAAGGAGAACGCAGAGAATGGAAAAGCCACCACTATGTCCTGCATGTGCCTCAAGGCCCACAGCTGCAACTTGGTGAGACAGCATCTCTGATGATGCCTTGATTTGGTCACTTCCACAGCCTCAGAACTGTAAGCTTTTAACCTAATAAATTCCTATTATAAAAGCCAATTCATTATTGGCATATTTCTCCCAGCAGTCTTTAGCAAACTAAAGCAATATTTAATGTGGTTACTTGTCTGTTTATACAGATGTTCACTAGTTCTGTCCCTGAGATGGGCTGGGAGCAGTGGAATCCCAATAATGATGAGTAAATCCAGTGTTCAAATCTTGATTTCTAAATTCCCACAATAGAACCAGGTTTCCTTAAAGAAATAGCTGATTACAAGGCTGGGTGAAAAAAAATTAATAAATAAGCTAAACTAGAACTTCTTGTTCTGACAAAAAGTGAGGAAGTGCTCAAATGCTCAAAGAATGATGGCAATATGTCAAAAAGATATAGAAACCAGCTTATAAAATAGGAATCCATGAATCCATAATGATATGCACAAATGAATAAATAAATGGGAAGAAAATAAAGCTTTTACTTATAGTAAAGTGTCAACTAATTAATGTAGAAGGAAAGATGAAAGTAGAAAATCACTACTTGGAAACTATCAGAGTAAAATTGATCTCCCCATGAAACATCAATGGATGTTAAAACTAGGAGATGAAAATTTGATGAGAATGGCTTATTTATACAGTCTCAAAGTATTTCTCAACAAAATAAATATTAATTACAAATGGGAAAAGAGTAAATTGACAGAGAAAACAGGCAGACACCATCTTAATTAATTCAAGTTGACATCTCCAGTAAGAGAACACATTGAAAATATGTACCACTTGAGAGGATGCAATAAAGAATACATCATCACACCTGTGACAGTTCAGCCAAAAAAGCATAACCTGAACCCAACTATGAGGAAAAATCAGACAAATCTAAATGGAGAGATGTTTTATTAAACAAGAGAGTTAAGAGTCAAGGTCATGAAAGTCAAGGACAGATTGAAGAAGACTAAAGAGATGTCTCAGGCAAAGTCATTGTGTGATCTTGGATTGGATCCTTATTTAGAAAACATTACTGGGACAATTGGAAAAACTTGAATGGGGTCTGAGAATTAGCTGATAGTAAAGTGTCAGTGATAACTTCCTGATTTGGATGATTGCACTACTTTTTCTGTAGGAGAATGTCCTTGTTTATAAGAAATATGCACTAAAATTTGTGATGATCATGAGCCATGTGTCAGCAACAAGAAAGAAGACACAAATAAATAAAATAAAAAATGACGGGGGCATTACTACTGACCCTGCAGAAATAAGAGAGATCATAAGAGTATACTATGAACAATGGTATGCCAACAAACTAGACAATGTAGACAAAATGGACAAATACCTAGATACACATGAGCAACCTACACTGACCCTAGAAGAAATAGAAGACCTCAACAAACCAATCACAAGTAAAGAGATTGAAATAGTCATCAAAAACCACCCAAAAATGAAATGCCCAGGACCAGACGGCTTCATAGGTGAATTCTACCAATCATTCAAAGATGATCTAATACCAATCTTACTCAAGCTCTTCCAAATTGATCTCCTAAATTGACCAGGAAGGAGCACTACCAAACTCATTCTATGAAGCCAACATCACCCTAATACCAAAGACAGATAAAGATACTACAGAAAAAGAAAATTATAGACCCATTTCTCCAATGAATATAGATGCAAAAATTCTCAACAATGTACTTGCAAACCAAATCCAAAAGTATATTAAAAGAATTATACACCACAATCAAGTGGGTTTTATTCCAGTTATGCCAGGGTGGTCCAACACAAGAAAACCAATTTGTGTAATAAACCACATTAATAAATTGAAGGAAAAAAAATCACATGATCCTCTCAATTGATGCAGAAACAGCATTTGACAAAATACAACATATTTTCCTGATAAAAACACTCCAAAAGATAGGAAGACAAAGCTTTCTCAACATGGTAAAGTACATATATGAAAAACCCACAGTTACTATTGTACTCAATGGTGAAAGACTGAGATCTTTTCCACTGAGATTGGGAACAAGACAAGGATGCCCACTTTCACCACTGTTATTCAATATTGTGCTGTAAGTTCTAGCTAGAACAATTAGGCAAGAAAAAGAAATAAAAAGGCACCCAAATAGGAAAGGAAGAAGTAAAACTTCTGCTATTTTCTGATGATATGATACTATATATAGAAAATCCTGAAAACTCCACAACAAAGCTACTGGAACTAAAAGACAATTTCAGCAAATGGCAGGATACAAGATTAATACACAAAAATCAGTAGCATTTCTATACACTACTGTTGAGCAATCTGAGGAGGAAGTCAGAAAAAATTCCATTTATAATAGCGACTAAAAGAATCAAATATTTAGGAATAAACTTAACCAAGGACAAAAAGGACCTGTATTTAGAAAACTGTAAAACATTGCTAAAAGAAACCAAAGAATACCTAAATAAATAGAAGGACATTCCGTGTTCATGGATTGGAAGACTAACTATCATTAAGATGTCAATTCTACCCAAACTGATTTGCAGATTCAACTCAATACCAATAAAAATCCCAAAGCCATTTTTGCAGAAATGGAAAAGCCAATTATGCAAATTTATTTGGAAGGGTAGACAAAAATATTTTTAAAAAGCAGAATGAAGTTGGAGGACAATCACTTCCTGATTTTAAACATATTACCTAGCATAGATGTTTTGACAAATGGAACCAAATCAAGTACTCAGAAATAGACCCTCACGTCTATGTTCAAGTGATTTTTGAAAAGGCTGTCAACCCCACTCAGCAGGGTCAGAACAGTCTATTCAAGAAATGGTGCTGCGAGAACTGGATATCCATATCCAAAAGAAAGAAAAAGGACCCCTATCTCACACCTTATATAAAAATTGACTCAAAATGGATCAAGGACGCAAACATAAAAGCTACAAACATAAAACTCCTCAAAGAAAATGTAGAGAAACATCTTCAAGTTCCTGTGGTAGGTGATAGATCCTTAAACCCTACACCCAAAGGATGAACGACAAAAGCAAAAATAGATAAATGGGACCGCCTCAAAATTAAACACTTTTGGTCTTGAAAAGACTTTTTCAAGAAAATAAAAAGGCAGCCTACTCAATGGGAGGAAATATTTAGAATTCACATATCCAATAAGGGTTTGATATCCATATTATATAAAGAGATCATACAATCAACAATAAAAAGACGAGCAACCCAATTAAAAAATGAGCAAAAGATTTGAATAGACATTTTTCCAAAGAGGAAATACAAATGGCCAAAAGGCACATGAAAAAATGCTCAATATCACTAGATATTAGGGAAATGAAGATCAAAACTACATGATATGTGAATATTCTCGCTGTCCTGATTTTGTGATAATCAGGGTAGGCTAAACATTTGCTATATTAGAAACCATGCATGTGTCCCCAGACCTGGTTTTTCTCCCTAGGTCTGGTTTTTAGAATGCTGGTGATAAACTAAGCCTGATTTATTATATGACCATTCTGTATGGGAAAAGACTCTAACTTTGGGTATCTTTGGTCAACCTTAAGAGATATAGCAGGGGGACGGATATGGCTCAAATGGTTGGACATCCGTCTCCTATATGGAGGGACCTGGGTTCGACCTCTGGGACCTCCTGGTAAAAATAAAAAAAAGAAAAATATAGAAGGCGCATAGGCTACCAGTCCTGTATGTGGGTGTGCCGCCAGGCCCCGTGCACAGGTGCGCCACCAGGCCCCGCAAGCCACGCAGCCAGATGATAATATAACAGGAGAGTGACACAAGGGAGGGCCAGGACGAGACACACTGAAAAACCAGGAACTAAGGTGGCACAGGTGGTAGGTAGTAGGACGCCTCTCTCCCACATCGGAGGTTCTGAGGATCGAATCCCAGTGAAGACAGGAGAAGGATGAGAAAAGAGGGCAGGAAATGGACCAGAGAGTTGCCCAGCAAATGGACACAGAAACAGCAAAAATGAAGGGGGTGGGTAAAAATGGATAAAAGTAAATAAATAAATAAATCCTTAAAAAAATGTAAGGGGAGGAAGATTCAGGCTATAGTTAGTGGTAATACTTTGACAGTGCTCTTTCATGATATGTTAACAAATGTTTCACAACAATACAGGATGTTTGGGGCGGGGAGTGATGTGTGGGGCCCTGTATGATGTTATGCATGTTTGTTTTGTAAGATCACAATGTTTACTGAATACTTATGGTTTATGTATGTTCGTGTATGAATGATACACTTCAATAAATTGTTTTTTAAAAAAGCTACATGATACAATTTCACACCTTGTAGAATGGCCATTATTAAAAAATCAGAAAACTACAAATGCTGGAAAGGAGGTGGAGAAATAGGAACACTCCTTCACTGTTGTTGGGAATGTAGAATGGTTTAGTCTCTGTGGAAGACAGTTTGGCAGTACCTCAAGAAGCTGAATATAGAACTGCCATATGATCTAGCAATCCTGTTACTAGGAATATATTCAGAAGAACTGAAAGCAAGGACGCAAATTGACATTTGCACACTAATGTTCACAGCAGCATTATTCACAATTGCTAAAATCAATCTAAGTGCCCATCACCTGATGAATGGATAAATAAAATGTGGTATATACACACAATTGAATACTATTCAGCTGTAAGAAGAAATGCAATTGGGATCCATATGACAATATGGATGAACCTAGAAAATAGTATGTTGAGTGAAATAAGCCAGACAGAAAAGGACAAATATCATATAGTCTCACTAATATGAACTAAATATAATCAGTAAACTCAGAGGTCAAGTCTAGAGTATAAGTTACTAGGAAATAGAAGGTGGGTTGAGAATGGGAGATGATGCTTAATGTGTGTAGCATTATTAATAAGGTTAATTGTAAAAGTGTGGAAATGAATAGAGTTGAGAGTAACACATTATAATGATATAACTAACACGGCTGATTTATACAAGTGATTGTAGCTGAAAGAGGTAGTCTGTGAATGTAATATTTCAATTGAATGGAAGCTAGAGAATAATGTAGGGACTGTATAACATAGTGATTTCAGTGGTGGATGAAGAATGTGGTTAATAGTATAAATATAAGAATGCTCTTCTTTTACAAAGTGCTAAGAATATGGTGATACACAGGAAAATTACGACTAATATAACTTATGGATGATAGTTAACTGTAATATTGTAATATTTTCCAGCAATGGCAAAGAAGATATATCAATTCTAAGGGTTAACAATAAGGGCATAAGAGGGTATGGGATTTTTCCTTGTGGAGTAATGAAAACGTTCTAAAATTGACTTAGGTGATGACAGCACAACTCTTTGAAGAAAATGAGAGCCACTTAGTGTACATGTTGAATGGATTATACAAAGCATGTATAACACAAGGAATCCAGTGATGGAAGATGTACTGTGGTTAACAGAACAAATTTGAGAACATTCTCTCATGAACTATAACATATATGTATAATACTAATATAGGGTATTAATAATCAGGTGGGGTGGGGAAAAATACCCAAATACAAGATATGGGCTATAGTTAATAATATTTTGATGATGCCCTTTCATAGTTTGTAAGAAATGTTTCACAATAATGCAAGGTGTTGGTGGTAGAGTGAACTATAGGAGCCCTGTATGATGATGCTTGTTTTGTAAGTTCACAACTTTCACCATACACTTATTATTTATGTATGTTAATGTATGAGTGATATACTTTGATAAAATTTTATTAAAAAATTAAACACTTGTGTGCTTCAAATGGCTTTTTTAAGAAGGTAAAAAGACAGCCTACTCAATGGGAGAAAATTTTCAGAAACCACACATCTGATAAGTGTTTGACATCCATGCTATATAAAGAGATCATATAATCAATGATAAAAAGAGAAGTAAGCCAATTAAAAATGGGCAAAAGACCTGCACAGACATTTTTCCAAAGAAATACAAATGTCCAAAATGCACATAAAAAGATACTTAACATCACTAGCTATTAGGTAAATGCAGATCAAAACTACAATGAGATATCATGTTACACCTTACAGAATGGCCATTATTAAAATAACAGAAAACTACAAGTGCAACGGAATACTATTCAGCTGTAAGAAGAAATGAAGTTGGGATGCATATGACAACATCAATGAAACTTGAGGATATTATGTTGAGTGAAATAAACAAGACACAAAAGGATAAATATTTTATGGCCTCAATAATATGAATTAAATATGATGAGTAAACTCACAGAGGTAAGCTCTAAAGTGTAGGTTACTGGGAGATAGAATGTGGGTTGAGAAGGGGGAACTGATGCTGAATGTATGTAAAATATTTAATAAGGTGGATTGTAAATTGGGGAAATAGAGTTGATGGTAATGCATTAATTATAGTGAATATAATGGGGTAGGCTAGGGAGGTTAATGTCAATTGAAAGAAAGCTAGAGGATTATCCAGGGAATGTATAACATAGTGATTTTGGTGGTGGACGATGACTGTGGATAATAGTGCAAACACAAGGTGTTAAGATTATGGAGATTCCTGGGAAAATACAACTAATGTAACATATAGACTAGAGTTAACAGTAATATTATAATATTTTTACAGCAATGGCAAAAAAGGTACTGTATCAATGCTAAGAGTCATCCTCAGAGGGTAAAAGGGGGTATGGGATTTTTCCTTTTAGAGCAATGAAAACATTCCAAAATGGACTGAGCTGATGACAACAGAACTCTGTGACGAAAGTGAGAGCCACTAAGGGTACACTTTGGATGGATTGTACAAGGCAGGGGACCATATAACACAGTGAATGTGAACCCTGTGGTGAATGATGGACTGTGGTTAACAGTGCAAATATGAGAACAGTCTCTCATGAACTATAAAAAATATACAATATTAACACATGATGTGAATGATAGGATGTTGTAGTAGTCTGATATTATTTATGAATTCCAAAAAGAGAAGGATTGTGTTTGTAAACTGGGCTGTTCCTCTGGGTGTGATACCCTTTGATTGTATTAGATTCAGCTGAGTAGTCTTTGATTAAATTATGTTAAGATTAGGGCTTTGATTTGACCACATCAGTAGGGTGTAACTCAGGTTAAGTTCCTGCGCCCTTGGTGGGCTATATAAATGGGCAATAACTCAAGAAGACACAGAAGAAGATACACACAGTAAGAGAAAGAGGGCTCCATAGACACAGCAGAGGAGAGAACTTTGATCTTGCGGCCCCAGCAAGAGAGATGAGCCATTTGCCTGATAGTATGTAGTGCTGAGAAAGTCCAGAAAGTAACAAGCCCTATGCCAGCCTGTAGCTGAGAGAGAGGAACGCTGAACCCTCACAGAGATCAGTAATCATCTTGCTTCAACATGTGGCAGCTGACTTTGGTGAGAAATTAACCTTGAGTTGGACTTGTTAGGGCCTTGTAAATGTAAGCTTTTACCCCAAATAAAGACCCTTTATAAAAGCCAACAGATTTTCTGGCACTTTGCATCAGCACCCTTTTGGCTGACTGTATTGGTCAGCCAAAGGGTTGCTAATGTGAAATACCGAAAAATTGGTTGGTCTTTATAAAGGGTATTTATTTGGGGTAGAAGTCCACAGATACCAGGCCATAAAGCGTTATATTTCTTCTCTCACCACAGTCCATTGCCGTGTGTTAGAGCAAGACAGCTGCTGGCATTTGCCAGGGTTCAGACTTCTGGGGTTCCTCTCTTCCTGGGGCTGCGTTTCTCTCCAGGCTCAGCTCCTGTTTCCTCCACAAGGTCCGCTGTAGATGATTGGGCGAACGGCTTGTTTCTCTTCTCCTGGGGCCTTCTTTCCAACATCAAACTGCTTCTCAAAAGACTGCTTCTTCAACCCTGTTCTTTGCCTTGCCTTTTATATTCGATTCCCCACCCACCAAGGGGTGGGGCTCAATGCCCTACTGACATGGTCCAGTTAACGCCCTAATCATAACCTTATCATGCCCAGATTAACAGATCAGTTTACAAGCATGATCCAATTATATTTTTGGAATTCATAATTACATCAACTTGGCCAACAGTTACACTAATACAGATGGTCTGTGGGAAAATATATCAAATATAATCTATGCACTATAGATAGCAGTAACAAATGCTTCACAACAATGTAAGTTGTTGTTGGTGGGGCAATGTGTGGGAATCCTGTATGGTATGCATGATTGTTTTGCAAACTGACAGCTTCTCAAAAAAATTGAGACATATCAACCAATTGTTGTACAGGAAATTTTTTGGACCCTGATTTGAATACAAAGGTATTTATATTATGATATACATATCATAAGTATATATACACACACATACATAGTGATTCAATTCAGGAAATCTGAGCACTGCCTGTATAATTGATGATATTAAAAAATCATGGCTTTTTATTAGATGTTATAGTAGAAATTAAAATTTTAAAAATTAGGGACATAAATTGAAATGATGTGATATCTGAGATAGTTTCAAAATAATCCAGGGAAAGGAAGGAAGTAATAGAACAAATGGAGCAATTTTAATGAGTGAATAATCATTGAATCTGAGTGATAGTTACAGAGAGTTTCATTATAGCACCCTATTTACTATTGCATATGTTCAAAATTTTTCATCATAAAAAGATAATATATCCAGTTGACCAAGACGATGGATAAGATGCTCTAGGGTGCCATGTTCCCACAGAATATTTGAAAGCAAAACAGGTAGAATTATTTTGCTCAAAACTTGGAAACCTGTTAAAGGATTACAGCAACTGGGCAAGTACCAAATCAAGAAAACAGAGCTTTAAAAACTGTAGAAGCTCATGGCACCCTTATAATTCCCTCCTCAAACCCTTCCTCAGCACAGTGTGGATCCAGTTGGTGCTCCTTTTGTGCATTCCTGGTCCTGTTCTGGAGGGAGCAGAATAACCTCTATACACATACTCGGGTGCCTTATATCAGTACCATTGTAACAGGTGGCAGCCTGAAGAACTGAACCAGGAAATTCATCTCTGGCTCACCCTCCCAGAAATTGCCCTGTAGGCAAAAATAGCTCATGGACTAAAGCAATGTGAGAAAGTATAAAGTCAAAGCAGCCTGGGGCAAGGGACTACTCTCTTAATCCATACAATAGAGCACATGGGAAAGGGAGAAAGTCTCCATTGTGGGGACTAGAAAGGATATTCAAATCCTGTAAAAGGAGAAATTCCTAAGGCCACAGGCAAGTACAAGCCCAAAACAAGACCCAGGCTCAGAAAAGACATTTCGTATTTGACTTGGGATGATCTTCTTGATAGGTGGGCTAAATATAGAAAAGAGCACCAGTCAATGCAGAGTCAACCTACAAAGATTCTGAAAGGTGTTTTTGACATCCTAAGATCGGGAACAAGACAAGGATGCCTGCTGTCACCACTGTTATTCAACAGTATACTAGAAGTTCTATCCAGAGCAATTAGGCAAGAAAAAACTAATAAAAGGCAACTAAATTGGAAAGGAAGAAATAAAACTTTCCCTATTTGCAGATGACATGATCCTATATATAGAAACTCCTAAAAATCCACCATGAAGCTACTAGAGCTAATAAACAAATTCAGCAAATTGTTAGGGTACATGATCAATATGCAAAAATTAGTAGTATTTCTATCCAATAATAATGAACAATCTGAAAAGGAAAGCAAGAAAAAATTCCTTTTACAATAGTAACTGAAAGACTTAAAGAACTATGAATAAAGTTAGCCAAGGTTGTAAAGAATTTATACATGGAAACCCACAAAACATTGTTGAAATAAATCAAATACCTTAAAACAGGGAAGTAAATTCCATGCTTATGATTTGGAAAACAAAATATTTTTAAGAGGTCAGTTCTACCCAAAGTGATTTAGTGATTCAATGTAGTCCCAATAAAAATTCCATCAGCCTTCTTTGCAGAAATGGAAAGCCAATCATCAAATTTATATGAAAGAGGGGCGCGGATGTGGCTCAAATGGTTGGGTGCCCTTCTCCCATGTGGAGGGACCTGGGTTCGATCCCCAGAACCTCCCGGTAAAATAAAGAAAATATAGAAGGTATGTGGGCTGCCAGGTCCCGCAAGGGGGCACGCCATCAGGCCCCTCAAGAGGGGACGCATGGGTGCACCGCAAGGCCCTGCCCCCAGGCCCCACACACGGGTGTGCCATCAGGCCCCATGAGTGGGTATGCCGTCAGGCCCCATGCATGGGTGCGCCGCACACAGCAAGATTATGATGTAACAGGAAAGTGACACAAGGGAGAGCCAAGACAAGACGTGCCAAAAAAGCAGGAACTAAGGTGGTGCAGGTGGCAGAACACCTCTCTCCCACATCAGAGTTTACCAGGATCGAATCCCAGTGAAGACAGGAGGAGAACGATGAGAAGAGAGGGCAGGAAATGGACACAGAGTATTGTCCAGTGAATGGACACAAAAATAGCAGAAACAGGGGGGAGGGAGGGTTAAAAATGGATAAAAAGTAAATAAATAAATAAATGTCTAAAAAAAAAATTTATATGAAAGAGTAAGGGGACTCAAATAGCCAAAGCCATCTTAAAAAACAAGAATTAAGTTGGATGAGTTTAAAAACTATTATAAAGCTACAATAATCAAAACAGCATGGTACTGGCACAAAAACAGACATGTAGATCAATGGAATTGAATTGAGAGTTCAGAAATCAACCCTCACATCTGTGGTCAATTGATTTTTGATAAGATTGCGAAGTCCATTCAATGGGGAAAAATAGTCTCTTCAAGAAATGGTATTGGGAAAACTTAATATCCATATGCAAACGAATGTACATGAACCCCTACTCACATCATATACAAAAATTAATTCAAAATGGGTCAAAGACGTAAATATAAAAACCCAAACTATAAACTTCCTAGAAGTAAACATAGGGAAGTGTCTTCAAGACATTGCTTTTAGCCAGTGGTTTCTTAGACTTTACACCAAAAGCATGAGCAATAAAACTAAAAATAGACAAATGAGACTTCATCAAAATTAAATAGTTTTGTGCATAAAAGGACTTTGTTATGAAAGTGAAAAGACAACCTACAAATGGGAAAAAGTATTTGGAAATCACATATCTGATAAGGGTTTAATATCCAGAATATATAAAATAATTGTAATTGTATCTCTCAATAACAAAAAGGCAAGCAACCAAATTTTAAAATGGGCAAAAGAGGGAGGCAGGTGTGGCTCAATGGATGGAGCTCCCATTTGCCATGTGGGAGGCCCCAGGTTCGCTTCCCGGGGCCTCCTTGTGAGGGCAGGCCGGCCGGCCCCTGCGGCTCGGTGGGCTGATGCAGCAAGACCTCGCGGTGGGAAGCGGGTGTGGCTCAATTGATGGAGCCCCCGTTTGCCATGCGGGAGGCCCCAGGTTCGCTTCCCGGGGCCTCCTTGTGAGGGCAGGCCGGCCTGCGTGGCGCGGTGGGCTGGTGCGGCGGGACCTCGCAGCAAGGGGGAGATGGGCGGACGTGGAGGAGGCACGCAGCGAATGGACGCAGTAAAACGCAGGCAGCAAGGGGGGGATAAATGAATAGATGGATAGATCTTGAAAATAAATAAATAAATAAATAAATAAATAAATAAATAAAATGGGCAGAAGACTTGAATAGACATTTCTCCAAAGAAGACATACAAATGACCAAAAGTCACATGAAAAGATGCTCAATATCATTAGCCATTAGGGAAATACAAATCAAAACCATAACCTTGAAGACATTATGCTCAGTGAAATAAGCCAGACACAAATGGACAAATATTGTATGATCTCACTAATTTAAATAATTAGAATAAGTAAACTCATAGAGTCAGAATCTAGAATGTAGGTTACCAGGGGATGAGGTGGGGACAGGGAATGGGAAGCTAAGGCTTAAAATGTACAGGGCTACTATTTGGTATGATGGCAATGATTGTGATGATGGTAGCAAAACATTGTGAACATAATTAACAGCATTGAAATATATATCTGAATGTAATTTAAAGGGGAAATGCTAGATTGTATATAGGGTAACAGGATAAAAATTTTAAAAAGCTACCCTACACAAACAGTGAGCCCTATGTTAAATCATGGACTATAGTTAATAGTACAATTTTTAAGATGTGCCATCAGCAATTGTAACAAATGTTCCACATCAATGAAAGGTGGTAATAATAGGGTGGTATATGATAATCCTGTATTTTATAAATGATTGCTATGTAAACCCACAATTTATTTTTAAAAGATAAAAATTTTAAAAATAACGAGATACCATTTTGCACCCACTAGAATGGCTGCTATTAAGAAAAGGGAAAGTAACAAGTGGTGGAAAGGATGTGGAGAAATAGAAACTCATTTATTATTGGTGCATACACTGTGGAAACATTTTGGTGGTTCCTCAGAAAGTTAAGTATAGAATTATCATGTGACCTGTTAATCTTATTTTTAGGTATATATCCAAAAAAAATGAAAGGAGGAACTCAAACAGATATTTGCACACTAATGTTCTAAGTGTCATTATTCACAATTAACAAAAGATGGAAGTAACCCTAATATCCATCAATTGATAAAAGGATAAATAAAATGTGGTAGGCACATATAATGGAATACTATTCAGCTATAAAAGGAATCAAGTTCTGATATATGCAACAACATAGATGAACTTTGATGACATCACGTTGAATGTAATGTCAGGCACAAAAGGACAAATATTGAATGATCGATGATAAGAAATAACATGAATAAGAAATTTTAGTCAGAAATTAGAACACAAGGATCAGGATGGGGTTAGAGAATGGGGAGTGAATGCTTAATTGATACAGAGTTTCTATTTGGTGTGGTGAAAAGTTTTGGTAATGAGTGGTAGTGATGGTAGAATAATATTGTGACTATAATTAACACTACTGAATCATATATTTGAATGTGGTTATAAAGGGAAATTTTAGGATGTATATAAGTTACTAGAATAAAATTTAAAAATAAAACCATAGAACCGTACTTCAAAATGAATACTAATGTAAAGTATGGACTTAAGTTAATAATATAATTATAACAATATTGTTCCATCAATTGTAACAAAGTATGCACACTAATGCAAAATGTTAATAATAAAGAAAATGATGTGTGTGACGGGGGATATAAGGGACTCTATTATCTACAGGATTTTTGTATAAACCTACAACTTCTCTAATTTAAAAAAAAAAAAAGCTGGGAAAAAAAGAGATAAGACAACTACATAACCAGGGTATTTTTTAAAAGGTGAAGATCAGCTAAGATGGAGTAATAAGGATCAGATTTATCTTCCCACCTGAAACAACCAAAGAATAAAAAAACAGACCAAAATGGATTTAGGCACTGAACACCAGGCAACAAAAGATGGTGATTCCTGTAGCACAAATAAGGATGTTCTACAATTTCCCAGTTCATTGCCTTTAGAGTTTCCAGGCTACTATGCAAGGAGGCAGAACCCACACAAAGCCCAGAAGACACCCTGGGATGGAACACAGTGGCTAGTGTAGGGAGACTGAGGTGACTTGAGTTCACAGGACAGACTACCAGAGAGAGAGCTACCAAGGTCTGCAGAAAGTCCCCCTTTAATACTCAGAAGACTGCTGGTCAGCACATGCATATGAGGGAACTAGGAAAGAACAACTGAAAATTTGTATAAAAATATCATTTATGGTAGCATCAAAAATATGAAATACTTAGAAATAAATCTGACAAAGAGTATAAGACCCATACTACAAAACATCACTGAGAGAAATTTAAAAGACCTAAACAAATGGAGAGCTATACCATGTTCATAAGTCAGAAGACTCCAATTTGATAAGACAGCCCTTTTCCCAAAATTTATCTAATTCAACACAATCCCAATTAAAATTCCCCAGGATTTTTTTAGAACTTCACAAGTAGAGTATAAAATTCATTTGGAAATTCCAAGAACCTAGAATAGTCAAAATAACTCTGAAAAAGAAGAAAAATACTGGAGTACTAACATCACCTGATTTAAAGGCTTATTATAAAGATGTATAATGTGGCATTTGTATAATGATGGGCAAATAGATTGACAGAACAGAAAAGAGAGTCCAGAAATAGATTCACTCATACATGGAAAACTGATTTTTGACAAAGGTGAAAAGGCAATTCAATGGCTAAAGGATAGTCTTTCAACAAATGGTACTGGAATATTTGGATATCTGTTTGCAAATAAATTAAATTCAATCCAAAAAATAATGAACTTAAAATACATAATAGACCTAAATGTAAAACTAAACTATAAAACTTCCAGAAAACAATACAGGAGAAAATCTTGGTGTCCTGGATTAAGGCAAGATGTTTTAGATATGACACCAAAAGCATGATCCACAAAAGAAAAAAATGATAAACTGGAATTCATCAAAAGTAAAAACTTCTTCCCTTTGAAAAACACTGTGAAGAAAATGAAGATAACCCATAGACTTAGAGAAAATATTTTAAAATTATATATCTGATAACTCATATCCATAATATAGGAAAAAACCCTCAAATCTCAATAATAAGACAACCCAATAAACAAAATATTTGCACAATCACTTCACCAAAGAAGGTACACAAGTGGCAAATAAGTTCTTAAAAGATGCTCAATGCCATTAGTCACGTGGGAAATGCAAATTGAAACAATGGGGTACACCCGCGTACCTACTGAAATGGCTAAAATTAAAAAGACTGACCATAGCAACTATTGTTAAGAATGTGGAAGAACTGGAACACTTACACACTCTAGTGGGAATGTAAAATGATACAATTACTTTGGAGAAACGGTTTGGCAGTGTCTTAAAAAGTTAAACATATGCCTACCATATGATCCAGCCGTTCCGTAACTACATATTTTTCCACAAGAATTGAAAATGTATTTCCATACAAAGACTTGGATGCAAATGTTCATAGCACCTTTATTTGTAATAAACAAAAACTGGAAACAACTCAAGTGTTCATTAACAGGTGAATGGATGAACAAACTGGTATATGCATGCAATGGAATACTATTCAGGAATAAAAAGAATTGAACTATTCATACACTTAACAAAATACATGAATCTCAAAATAATGATGAAATTCAATCCAAAAAAAAAGCTCAAAATATATTATAAAAGACCCAAAAAAAGCACAGACTGTCTGATACATTTATATATAATTTTTTTAAAATGCAAAATAATCTATAATGAGAGACAGCAGATAAGTAGTTGCCTGAAGATGGGGTTCAGTTAGGGGTGGAAAGAGAAGGATTACAAAGGTGTGTGAGGCAACTTTGGTGGTGATAAACGTTCATTCTCTTGTGTTAATGGTTTCACAGGTGTATACATAAGCCAAAAGTATATTGAATTGTACAGTTCAAATATGTTCAATTTAAAGTATGTCAATTCTACCTCAAAAAGGTGTTTTGTTTTGTTTTTAAGGTAAAAAGACCTCAAGTTCCTCATTCTTTAAAAGCAAATTGACAGGGAGCAGATGTGGCTTAAGCAGTGGAGCTCCCGCCTCCCACACAGGAGGTCCCGGGTTTGGTTCCCGGTGCCTCCTGAAAAAAACAAACAACAAACAAACAAATGAAAAAACCAGCTCAGGGAAGTCAATGTGGCTCAATGGTTGAGTGCTGGCTTCCCACTTACGAGGTCCTGGGTTCAATCCCCAGCCCCCAGTACCTCAAAAAAAAAAAAAAAAA
>JAQZBX010014023.1:0-39121 GCA_029593785.1 Cabassous unicinctus | reverse complement strand
TTTTTTTTTTTTTTTTTTTTTTTTTTTTTTTTTTTTTTTTTTAGCAATGTTTTGTAGTTTTCTGCAAACAAGTCCTTTACAGCCTTGCTCAAACTTATTCTTAGATGTTTGAATATTTTATCTGCTATTGTAAATGGGATTATTTTTCTTGATTTCCTCATCAGATTGATTATTACTAGTGTATAGAAACAATACCGATTTTTCATGTTATTCTTGTACCATGCCACTTTGCTGAACTAATTTATTAGCTCTTGTAGCTTTGTTGTAGATATTCCGAGCCTTTCTATATATGTAAGTGAAGCGGAACGCTTCATGCAAATAATGACTTTCAGGAGAAAATTTCAATGAAACATTTATTACTGGCCGGGGCGCACTCCTTAGTGAGAGTCGCGCCTAAAATCCGGTGACTGCAGTTTTTATAGAACTCCTTCCTGTGTGGCATACATATTTCTATAGCAACCAAAAACAGGATTGTTTTAATCATCATACATATTTCTATAGCAGCCGAAAAAAGGATTGTTTTAATCATACATATTTCTATAGCAAAGCAAGCAATGTTCCAGAAGCTGAAGTTTGCTGTTAGCATTCCAGCAGGGAGGGGGAGTGGTTGATATTTGGAGCATAACGTGCTGATTCTTTTCAGACCTGGATGGGCACCTGCAATTGTTAGAGGATTTTTCTACTGGGAATTTCCTGGTATTGTTTTGCTTCCTTCTCATAAGATTGTGTCATCTGCAAGTAGTGAAAGTTTTACTTTTTTCTTTGCAATTTGGATGTCTTTTATTTTATTTTCTTGTCTGATTGCTCTGGCTCAAAATTCCAGCACAATAATGAGTAATAGTGGTGACATTGGGTTTGCTTCTTTTGTTACATATATTCAAAGGAAAGCTTTCAGTCTTTCACCATTGAGTATTATGTTATGTTGTATTTTTCATATATGCCCTTTATCATGTTGAGGAAGTGTCTCTCTACTCCTAATTTTCTAAGAATTTTTAATAAAAAAAGGATTCTGGGCTTTGTCAAATGCATTTTCTGCATTAATTGAGATGATCATGTGGTTTTTCCTCTTCTTATTGTTAACATGACATATTACATTAATTCATTTTCTTGTGCTGGACCATCCTTGCATGCCTGGGATAAAATCCACTTCATCAATTAATGAATGGATAAATAAAATGTGGTATATACATACAATGGAATATTATTTTGCTTTAAAAAGGAATAAAGTGTCGATGCAAGAGATGAGAGGTGACATTGAGGACTTTATGAACCTTAAGAACATTATGTTGAGTGAAATTAGCCAGACACAAAAGGACAAATAGTGTATGATCTGACTGCCATGAACTAATTATAATAAGCCAATTTGTAATGTTAGAATCTAGAAAATGGGTTACCAGGAGATGGATTTGAGTTAGAGAATGAAGATTTGATGCTTAACTTGTACAGAATTTCTATTTAGGCTGCTGACAAAGGTTTGGAAATGGATGGTGATGGTAGCACATTATTGTCACTGAAATCAACAGCACTGAACTGTATACCTGATGTGGTTAAAGAGGAAATTTTAGGTTTTATATATTACTAGAATAAAAATTAAGAGGTAAAACATTGGACTGTACAACACAGTGAACCCTATTATAGACAGTGGACTATAGTTAGTAGTACAAGTATAAGAATATTTTTTCATGAATTATAACAAATATATGATACTAAGACAAGGTTATAATAATAGAGCTGTATATGAGAACAAAGTGGTGGGATAGTGTTCATGAATACTGTATTTTATACATGATTGTTTTGTAAACTCATAGCTTCTTTAATTAAAAATATTTAAAAATGTGTGGGAATGTAAAAAAAGATATACATATGTTTGTGTGTGTGTGTGTGTATAAAGTAAGAAAATTAAAAAAAAAGAAGAAGCCAAAAAAGTAAATATTTAAGATTCCCACCACAACTTTTTCAACCATTAATTCTTTGGCACAAACTTTGTACTAAAATGGGGGATTGCATTTTATTCTGCAACTGTTTTATTTTGTCATCCATCTTCACTCTTCTACTATGGTAAATTTTCATCTCATCTAATATTGATTACATTGACATTTCCTCAGTTGTCCCCAAATCTCTTTTATAGCTGGTTTGTTCATAATGAATCGTCCAGAATCACATGTTGCATCTTATTATTATGGCTTTTGTGTATCTTTGAATCCAGCCAAGTTAACTTGTAAAATATAAATACTTACTTGTTGAAGACAATTTTGACTTATTGTTTCCTGTGGTGTCATTCATCTTGGTCCTCTATACCTTTTACTTCCTGTAATCTAACTATCTAAAGGTTGATGGACACAAGTAAAAGATTTTTGACTATAATAAATACACTGCCATTGGAAAAAAAATGAAATTTAATTCCCTTTATTTCATTCTGCATTACAACTGTATTTCATATGAATCACAATAACCTTTTTATTTAAGGGAATATTATTGTGAAATAATGAACCACAATTTTTCTGCTGTATTTGCTTCTGAGTCTAATAATGTCACCATTTTGTCTGTGGCAACACCTTTCAGATTCTTTTCCTGAAGGTCAATTAATATGCTTGGTAATAGTTAGGAATTTGCTGAAATTGTGGCATAGATGAACAACTGAGTCTAACCTTATTAGACAGCTTTCAGGTAGAACATCTCATGCCATAAAATTGTGAACAGTTTCATTTAGTTTGTGATACTCGAAAAATGAGCATCCCTTTCTGAATCATAAGGAAAATTCTAAATATAACAAAACAAAGGAATAATATGAAATTTCTATTTTAAAAAACTGTTAGAACAAATTATAGGAAAAAATATAAATATAACTTTAGCCTACTGACACTTTTATGGCAGACAGAATAATGACCTCATATATGTACAAATTCTAATCCTTGGAATATGAGAATATGTCACCTTTCATGGCAAAAGGGACTTGGCAAATGTGCTTGAGTTAAGCATCTTGAGATGGGAAGATTTTCCTGAGTATCTGAGTGGGCCCAATGTAATCACAAGGGTACTTTTAAGTGAAAAGCAGGAGAGTCAGGGTCCTAGAAAGCAATGTGACAATGGAAGCCAAAGGGGAGACAGAAGGTGAGGTCATAGAGAGAGGAATTGGAAGATGCCCACTGCTGGCTTTGAAAATGCAGTAAGGAATCAAAACCAAGGGATGCATGCTGTCTCTAGAAACTAGACAAGGCATAGTAATAGATTCTCCCCTAAAACTTCCCAAAGAAATGCAACCCTGACAAACTACTTTAGACTTCTCAAATCTGAAAATGTAAAATTATAAATTTCTATTGGCTTAAGTCACTAGATTTGTGATCATTTGTTTCATGAATAATATGAAATTATGATAAGCTTGCTGAGCTAGAAACAAACAAAAATTTCTTGGGAAAACAGTTTACAAATTTTTACTTCATAACAATTTTTTAAAAATTCTTTATTTAGAAGATATTTTATACAAACATGAGACAAATGACAGAATAAAATATGGCATTTGCAACATGTTTTTACATCGTCAAAAGAGCACCATCAAAAAAATATAAGCCATCTATATGTTGCTTACAAAGACTCAACTCAGATAAGGGTACAACCAGGTTAAAAGTGAAAGGTGGAAAAAAGATATTCCAAGCAGATAGTAACCAAAAAAGAACTGGAGTAGCAATACTAATATCAGACAAAATAAATTTTAAATGCAAAACTGTTATAAAGGATGAAGAAGGTCATTATGTATTAATAAAAGTGGTAATTCAACAAGAAGAAATAACTATTCTAAATATTTATGCACCTAACCTCAGTGTCCCAAGATACATGAGGCACACACTGGCAAAGCTTAAGGAAGAAATAGATGTCTCTATAATAAAAGTTGGAGACTTCAATACACCATTCTCAGTATTGGATAGAACATTGAGACAAAGTATAAATAAAGAAACAGAGAGCTTAAATGATATGATAAATGAACCAGACCTAACAGATTTCTATAGAGCTTTTTGGCTGAATATATTTTCAAGTGCTTATGGGTCCTTCTCCAAGATGGGCCATATGTTGGATCACAAGATAAGTCTCAATAAATTTTAAAAGATTGAAATTATACACAACATTTTCTTTGATCATAATGGAATGAAGCTGGAAATCAATAATGGATGGAAAAGGAGAAAATAAATAAATACATGGAATTAAACAATGCACTCCTAAATAATCAGTGGGTCAAAGAAGAAATTGCAAGAAAATTCAGCAATACCTTGAGATGAATGGAAATGAGAACATAACATTTCAAAACCTCTGGGACACTGGAAAGGCAGTGCTGAGAAATTTATAGCCCTCAATGCTTACATTAAAAAAAAGAAGAAAGAGCTAAAATTGAAGATTTAACTGCACACCTAGAAGAACTAGAAAAAGAAAAGCAAATAATCCTAAACCAAGACAAAGGAAAGAAATAGTAAAGATCAGAGCAGAAGTAAATGAAATTGAGAACACAAACACAATAGAATCAACAAAACCAAAAGTTGGTTCTTTGAGAAGATGAACAAAATTGACAAACTCTTTGCTAGACTGACAAAGAAAAAAATGGAAAAGATGCAAATATATAAAATCAGGAATGAAAGGGAGGACATTACTACTGACCCCATAGAAATAAGAGAGATCATAAGAGGATACTATGAATAAATGTATGCCAAAAAAACTAGAAAATGTAGACAAGATGGACAAACTCCTAGAAACACACAAACCATCTACACTGACCTTAAAAAAATAGAAGACCTCAAAAAACCAATCACAAGTGAAGAGATTGAAACAGTCATCAAAAATCTCCCAAAGATGAAAAGCCCATGAACACATGGCTCCACAGGAGAATTCTACCAACCATTCAAAGATGGACTAATACTGATATTACTCAAACTCTTCCAAAAAGTTGAACAGGAAAAAATGCAACCAAACTCATTCTATGAAGCCAACATCACCCTAAAACCAAAACCAGATAAAGATACTATGAAAAATGAAAATTACAGACCAGTATCTCTAATGAATATAGTTGCAAAAGTCCTCAACAAAATACTTGCAAACAGAATCCAAAAGCACATTAAAAGAATTATAGATCATGACTAAGTGAGTTTTATCCCAGGTATGCAAGGGTGGTTCAGCACAAGAAAATCAATTAGTGTAATAAACCACATTGATAAATTGAAGACGAAAATCACATGATCCTTTCGATTGATGCAGAAAAGGCATTTGACAAAATACAGCACCCTTTCTTGATGAAAAAACACTCCAAAAGATAGGAATAGAAGGAAGACTTCTCAATATGGTAAAGCACATATATGAAAAATCTACATCTAGCATGGTACTCAGTGGTGAAAGTTTGAAAGCTTCCCCGCTGAGATCAGGATCAAGACAAGAATGCTCAGTGTCATCATTATTGTTCAATATTATGCTGAAGTTCTAGCCAGAGCAATTTTGCTAGATAAAGAAATAAAACCACACAAATAGGAAAGGAAGAGTAAAACTTTCACTATTTGCTGATGACATGATCTTATATCTAGAAAATCCTGAAAAAATCCACAAAAAAACTAATAGAACTAATAGATGAGTTGAGAAAATTGGCTGGTTAGAAGGTTAATAGGCAAAAATCAACTGCATTTCTACACACTACTGATGTGCAATCTGAGGAAGAAATCAGAAAAAAAATTCCATTTATAATAGTGACTACAACATTCAAATACTTGGGAATAAACTTAACCAAGGACTTAAAGGACCTATATTCAGAAAACTACAAAACATTGCTAAAAGAAGCTGAAGTAGACTTAAATAAATGGAAGGACATTCTGTGTTCATGGATTGGAAAATTAAATATTGTTAAGATGTCAATTCTCCCCAAACTGATATACAGGTTCAATGCAATCCCAATAAAAATCCAAACAGCCTTTTTTGCAGAGACTGAAAAGCCAATAATCAAATTTATTTGGAAAGGTAAAGATCCCCAAATAGCCAAAAATATCTTAAAAAAGAAGAACAAAGTTGGAGGACTCTCACTTCCTGAGTTTAAAGCATAATCCTTAACTACAGTGATAAAAAAATCAGCATAGTACCGGCACCGGCATAAGGACAGACACATTGACCAATGGAACTGAATCGAGAACTAGAAATTGACCCTGACATCAACAGTCCAGTCATTTTTAACAAAGCAGCCAAGCCCTCCTAACTGGGACGGAAAAGTCTATTCAACAAATGGTGCTGGAAGAACTGGATAGCCATATCCAAAAGAAAGTAGACCCCTATCTCACACCTTATACAAAAATTAACTCAAAATAAATCAAGGACTTAAACATAAAAGTAACAACCATAAAACTCCTAGAAGAAGATGTAGGAAAACATCTTCAGCATCTTGTGGTAGGCAGTAATTTCTTAAACCTATACCCAAAGCACGAGCAACAAAAGGAAAAATAGATAAATGGATCTCCTCAAAATTCAACACTTTTGCACCTCAGAGGACTTTGTCAAAAGAGTGAAAAGGCAGCCAACTGAATGGGAGAAAATATTTGTCAATCACATATCTGATAAGTGTTTAATATCCATGATATATAAAGAGATCATATAACTCAGCAATAAAAAGACAAATGACTCAATTAAAGAATGGGCAAAAGACAACTGTCCAAAGAAATACAAATGGCAAAGATACACATGAAAAAAATGTTCAAAATCACTAGTAATTAGGGAAATGCAAATCAAAACTACAATGAAATATCATTTCACACCTATTAGACTGGGTGTTATTAAAAAATTGGAAAACTGTAAATGTTGAAGAGAATGTGGAGGGATAGGAATGTTTATTCACTGTTGGTGGGAATGTAGAATGGGACAGTCACTGTGGAGGACTGTTTGACAGTTTCTAAGGAAGTTGAATATAGACTTGCCAGGGACCCTACAATGTCATTGCAAGGTATATACCCAGAAGAACTGAGAGCAGTGACACAAATAGACACCTGCACACCAATGTTCATAGCAGCATTATTCATGATAGCCAAAAATTGGAAACAATACAGCTGTCAATCAAGTGATGAATTGATAAACAAATTGTAGATGAAATAGTATACAGCAGTAAGAAGAAATGAAGTCGTGAAACATATGAAAACATGGATAACCAGAAGTACATTATATTGAGTGAACCAAGCCAGACACAAAAGGACAAATACTGTATGATTGCCTTATTATGACTAAATATATTATGTGAAATATGAATATGGATAGAATTGCACATAAAAGACCGTTTTCTTTGAAGCTGAACAAATGTAAGTTAAAACTACAAAATGTTAATATTAGAAAAAAAAAACAACAACCCACATTTCACTGTGAAGGAGACCAGACACAGAGTACTACATATTGTATATTTCCATTTCTAAAAAATGTAAATATATATCAATTCATAAAGATGCAACCAGATTAGTGGTTATGTAGGTCTGAGGAAGGAATGTTAAGGGGTATGGAGTCTTTCTTTTTGAAGTAATGAAATTGTTCTACAATTTTCGAGATGATAAATGTACATCTTCATCATTATACTAAAAGCCATTGATTGTACACTTTGGATAGAACAGCCAGAAACAGCAGCTAAGTACAGTGGGGGAAGCATAGAGAGATTGAGAGGTGAGGAATTTTCTTGTTTGCTTGTTTCTCTGTTTTAGTTTATTATTATTATTGAAGTTATGAAAATGCTCTAATTATCATTGAAGTGATGAATGAACAACTATACTAATACCATTGATGGTACACTTTGGATGAATTGTATGCTTTATTAATATGTATCAATAAAATTGATTTGTTTTAAAAATTAGATATTTGTAAAACATTTTCCTTTTCATTTTTTTGTTGAATAATTTTATGTAACAAATATATTGATTGTTGATAAAATTTAGATATAAGCACAAAATTTAATCATGTTGCAGGATATTTTGATAAAGAAAAATTTTCAATTTTTCACACTACTATACTCCATCTGCATAGTTTTTCTCTTTAGAACTGTTCATGTCAGGAAATGTTTAAGGAGGATCATTTAAATGTAAAAATATACTTGAATTCATGAAGTGAATCTTATTGGATCATGGAAAGTTCATTTAAAATACAGGAAAGTTCATTTAAAATACAGAATAAATTCTGTTTTATTTAGGATTTTGCTATTTCAATGGCTGATGTTTGTCATTGCAGTAATGCACATTTTCTCAGAAACAATTTTATCAAAACTATCAAATATATTAGCTTAGAATTATATGTATTTCAAAATATTTCAAAATACTAGTGAATCTGTAGTATTAGTCACATTCTCAAAATTAAAATTATATATTTGTACAGACTGATTTTAGTTCCTCACTATCCCTTCCAGATGTGAATGATTTTATTGTTCTTCCTAAATGATGAATTTTTTAAAAAAATTTGCAACTATTGTTTCACATTTCTTCTTCAGTGATCTAACTCATGAATTTAAATTTTATTCTTTACTGACTGCTTTCTTAGGGTTTTTAAAAAGTTATTAAATGCTTTAATTGAATATGAAGAACCTTTCATGCTAATGCTTTTATTTTCTTTGAATGCAGGATTATTAAATTTCTGACTAATGAGAGAAAATTACAAAATTCTGAAGGCCTCATTTATTTATTTATTTTTACATATTAATATATTGTACAATCTCTCCAAAGTGCACAACCAATGGTATTTGGTATAATCACATAGTTGTGCATTCATCAATTCAATCATTATTAGAGTATTTTCATTATTCCAATATTAATAGTAATAATAAACAAGAAAAACAAAAACTGTACCACTTAATATTCACCTCAATCTCTCTAAGCTTCCCCTGCCATACATAGCAGCTATTTCATTTCTATCTCTTATTTTGTACATTCATATTTTTCATTTCTTAAGCATTTTTTCAATTTTCTTGCTACATATTAATAAAGCATAAATCTATCCAAAGAGTATAATCAATGATATCTGGTAAAATCACATGTTTGTATATTTATTACATCAGTCACTGCCATGGCACTTTCATTATATCAACAATAAAAATAAACAACAAACAAACAAACAAAACTCATCTCCTCTCAATCTCTATGCCTCACCTGGCATACATAGTTGCTATTCTTTTTCCTTCTCTCTAGTATATTTGTATTTATATTTTGTAAAAGCAGTCTTATATATACAATATCACCCATATTTGTGTTTTGCATGAGACTTTACTGTCTTATACAGTCCCATGTTACAGTTTTAGCTTTCCTTCTATTAATATGCATGACCTTAGACTTTCCCTTTCAACCACTGTCATACTCATACAATAGCACTGCTAGTTACAAACACAATGATGTGATTTAACCATTTCTACTCATTTCAAAAGATTTACAAACAATCTTTTTACCAATTCTGCACAGATTAACACTCAGCTTTCCATTCTCTACCCTGCTTCTATTTTCTGATGACCTAATTTCTAATTATTAACTCCATGGGTTTACCCAGTATGTTTAGTTCATAATAGTGCAATCATACATTATTTGTCCTTTTGTGTCTGGCTTGCTTCACTCAATATAATGTCCTCCAGATTCATCTATGTTGTCATGTGTTTCACTTCATTTTTTCTTACTGCTGCATAATATTCCATCATGTGTATACACCACAATTTGTTTATCCATTCATCAGTTGATGGACACCTGGGTTGTTTCCAACCTTTAGCAATCATGAATAATGTTGCTATGAACATTGGTGTGCAGACGTCTGTTCATGTCTCTGCTTTCAGTTCTTCTGGATATATACCTAGTAATGGTATTGTTGGTTCACATGGCAAGTCGATAGTCAATTTCCTTAGGAACTGTCAAACAGTGGTCCACGGTGGCTGTGCCATTCTACATTCCCACCAAGAGTGAATATGATTTTCTATCTTTCCACATCCTCTCCAACATTTACAATTTTCCAACTTTTTAATAGTGACTAGTATAATAGGTGTGAAATGATATCTCATTGTAGTTTTGATTTGCATTTCCGTAATCACTAATGATGTTCAACATTTTTTCAAGTGTTTCCTTGCCATTTGTATTTTTTCTTTGGACAATTGTCATTTCAAGTCTTTTGCCCATTTTTTAATTGTGTCATTTGTCTTTTTATTTTTGAGTTGTATCATCTCTTTGTATATCATAGATATTAAACCCTTATCACATATGTGATTGACAAATATTTCTACCATTGAGTTGGCTGCTTTTTCACCCTTCTGACAAAGTCCTTTGAGGTGCAAAAGTGTAGAAAAAGAGGTCTCATTTATTTATTTTTTCTTTTGTTGCTCATGCTTTCTGTGTAAGGTTTAAGTAACTACCACTTACCATAATATGTTGAAGATGTTTTCCTACATTTTGTTCTAGGAGTTTTATGGTTGTCATTTTTAAATTTAGGTGTTTGATCCATTTTAAGTTAATTTTTGTATAAGGTGTGAGATAGGGGTCTTCTTTCTTTCTTTTGGATATAGCTATCCAGTTCTTCCAGCACATTTGTTGAATAGACTTTTCTGGCCCAGCTGAGAGAGCTTGACTGCCTTGTCAAAAATCACTTGACTTTAGATGTGAGGGTCAATTTATGAGATGTTGATTCAGTTACATTGGCAAATGTGTCTGCCTTTATGCCAATACCATGATGTTTTTTGTTTGTTTGTTTGTTTGTTTGTTTGTTTGTTTTTACCACTGTAGCGAGATAATATGCTTTAAAGTCCGGAAGTGAGTGTCCTTCACCTTCGTTCTTCTGTTTTAAGATCTTTTTGGCTATTAGGGGACACTAACCCTTCCAAACAAATTTGATAATTGGTTTTTCCACTTCTGCCAAAAAGGCTGTTTGGATTTTTATTTGGATTACGTTGAATCATTAAACCAATTTGGGTAGAATTGATATCTTAATGGTAATTAGTTTTCCATTACATGAATACAGAATATCCTTCCATTTGTTTAAGTCTTATTCAGTTTCTTTTAGCAATGTTTTGTAGTTTTCTGAATACAGGTCCTTTATGTTCTTGGTTAAATTTATTCCTATATATTTGATTGCTTTAGTTGCTATCATAAATGGAGTTTTTTTTTCTGATTTCCTCCTCAGATTGCACATAAGCCGTGTATAGAAATGCTGTTGATTTTTGGGTATTGATCTTGTATCCCACCACTTTGGTGAACTCGTCTTATAACTATTAGTTTTGTTGTGAATTTTTCAGGACAGTCTAGATATAGGATCATATCATCAGCAAATAGTTAAAGTTTTACTTCTTCCATTCCTATTTAGATGCTTTTTATTTCTTTATCTAGCCTAATTGCTCTAGCTAGGACTTTCAGCACAAAATTGAATAACAGTGGTGACAGTGGGCATCCTTCCTAATTCCTGATATCAGTGGGAAAGCTTTCAGTCTTTCAACATTGAATAATATGTTAGCTGTAGGATTTTCATATATGGATTTTACCATATTGAGAAAACTTCCTTCTATTCCTATCTTTTGGATTGTTTTTATCAAGAATGTGTGCTGTGTTTTGTCAAACGCCTTTTCTGCATCAATCGAAAGGGTCATGTGATTTTCTTCTTCAATTTATCAAAGTGGTTTATTACACTAATTGATTTTCTGTTGTTGAATCACCCATGCATACCTGTGATCAAACCCACTTCTTCATGGTGTACAATTCTTTTAATGTGCATTTGGATTCTGTTTTCAAGCATTTTGTTGAGGATTTTTACATCTATGTTCTTTGGAGATATTGAACTGTAATTTTCTTTTTTCATCATATCTTTATCTCGTTTTGGTATTAGAGTGATGTTGGCTTCATCAAATGAGTTTGGTAGTGTTTTTTACTGTTTAAATTTTTAGAAGATCTTGAGCAAGATTGGTATGAGATTGTCTTTGAATGATTGGTAAAATTCACCTGTGAAGCCATCTGGTCTCAGGCTTTTCATCTTTGGGAGGTTTTTAAAGATTGTTTAAATCTCTTCACTTGTGTTTTTTTGTTGAGGTCTTCTATTTCTTCTAGGGTCAGTGTAGGTGGTTTATGTGTTTCTAGGAATATGCTCATCTCCTCTACATTGTCTAGTTTTTTGGCATACAGTTGAACATAGTTTCCACTTATGATCTCTCATTTCTGCAGGGTCAGTGGTAACAACCCCTTCTCATTTCTGATTTTATTTATTTGCATCTTCTCTCATTATTTCCTTGTCGGTCTAACTACGTGTTTGTCAATTTTGTTGATCTTCTCAAAGAACCAATTTTTGGTTTTGCTGATTCTCTCTATTGCTTTTCTGTTCTCAATTTCATTTATTTATGCTGTGATCTTTACTATTTCTTTCCTTTGGTTTGGTTTGGAATTAGTTTGCTGTTCTTTTTGTAGTTCGTCCAGCTGTGCAGTTAGATCTTCAATATTAGCTCTTTCTTCTTTTTTTAATTTCAGCATTGAGGGATATAAATTTCCCTCTCAGCACTGTCTTTCCAGTGTCCCATAGTTTTTGACATGTTGTTTTCTCATTTTCATTCATCTCAAGATATTTGCTGAATTCTCTTGCAATTTCTTCTTTGATGCACTGATTATTTAAGAATATGTTTTAAAATCTCTGTATATTTATGAATTTTCTCTTTTTCCATCCATTAATGTTTTCCAACTTTACTCCACTTTGATCACAGAAAGTGTTTTGTATAATTTAAATCTTTTTAAATTTATTGAGACTTGTCTTGAGATCCAACAAATCTTTCTTGGAGAAGGATCCATGAGAACTTGTAAAGAAAGTATATCCTGCTGTTTTGGGATGCAATATTCTGTAGATGTCTATTAGGTCTAGTTCATTTTTATATTATTCAAACTCTCTATTTCTTTCTTTAGCCTCTGTCCAGATGTTCTACCCAATACTGAGAATGGTTTATTGAAGTCTCCAACTATTATTGTAGAGACATCTATTTCTCCCTTTAGTTTTGCCAATGTGTGCCTCATGTAACTTGGGACATGCCAATAAGGTGGATAAATATTTAGTTTAGTCGTTTCTTCTTGGTGAATTGAACCTTTTATTAATATATAATGACCTTATAACAGTTTTATATTTGAAATCAATTTTGTCCAATATTAGCATCTCTACTCCCATTCTTTTTAGTTAACTAGTTGCATGGAATACCTTTCCAACCTTTCACCTGGCTGTGTCCTTATGTCTAAAGTGGGTATCTTGAGGACAACATATATAAGGCTCTTATTTTTTTATCTATTCTATCAGTCTGTGTCTTTTGATTGGGGAGTTCAATACATTAACATTCAATGTTATTACTGTTAAGGCATTACTTACTTTATCTATTTTGCCCTTTGGCTCTCTGTTTTCATATCATTCTATTGTCTGTCTTCTTACCCTTTAGTTAACGCTTCCTAATAATATTCATTTCTAAACCCTTCTCCAAATCTCTCTCTTGTTTTTTATTGTTGTTTTTTTTTTTTTCCTTTTAGGCTGCAGCAGCTGCTTGTTAATTTCTTGCAATCTCTTCTTTGGTTAACATTTTCTATCAGTTTTTGTTTGTCGCTGAAGACTTTGATCTCACCCTCATTTGTGTAGGACAACATTGCCAGGTACAGAATTCTTGGCAGTTTTTCTCTTTCAGTACCTTAAATACATCATACCACTTTCTTCTCGCCTGTATTTTTTCTCATGAGAAATCAGCATTTAATCTTATCAAGTTTTACTTGTATGTGATGCATTTCTTTTCTTTTGCTGCTTTCAGAATCCTCTCTTTATCTCTAATATCTGTCATTCTGAATAGTAGGTGTCTCGGGGAAGGTGTATTTGGATATTCTGTTTGGGGTGTGTTGTCCTTCTTTGATATTGATATTTATGACCTTTATAAGGGTTGGGAAATTTTTTGGTCGTTATTTTCTCAAACATTCTTTTATGACTCTTTTCCATTCTCATCTCATTCTGGGACACCAATAACATAAATGCTTGTGTGTTTCTTGTTGTCATTCAATTCCCTGAGACTCCTTTCAATTTTTTCCCATTCTCTTCTCTTTCTGTTCTCCTGTCTTTTCCAGTTCAGATGTTGAGTCTTTGAAATCAATAATTTTGTTTCAAGCAATTCAAATCTGATCTTATGTGTATCTAAAATATTTTTAATCTCATCCATCATGTCCTTCATCCCTATAAGGTCTGATACGTTTATTTGCAAGCTTTCAAATTGTTTTTTATGCTCTCAGTGTGTTCTTAATATCCTTCATTTCTTTAGTCATATTTTCTTTAAATTCTTTGAAATGATTTAGGAGAGTTGAGTAATTATCACTGATTAATTGTCTTAAATCTTGTATCTCATCAGGATGTTTGGTTTGTTCTTTTGCCTGGGCCATGTTGCCTAGTATGGGTTATAATTTTTTGCTGATGTCTAGGCATCTGAATATATTGATGAATTTACTCTGATGGCCTATTTCTCTCTCTTGCTTATTGTTCCCCACACACACACACACACAGCTCTTCTTTTCTATTTTGTTCAACTTATTTTCAGTCTTTAAAATCTTCCAGCATAAGTTTTCAAAATTGGACCATGTACTCACTAGTGAGGCACATATTTTCTACCAGGAGTTGGTTCCAGAGAGGGCAGATTTTGTCCATGCAGTTTCCAGACTGGCCAGCAGATGGCTCCAGTTAGTGCACCTTTCCATGGACGTGTTTCAGTCTTGGCTTTCCTGTCTTTCTGTATTGAATCTACAGATGGGAGATTCAAAGCCAGCTCTGCTGGCCTGATTCACTGAAGAAAAGCACCCTGACCTCCCCTCCGTTTTCCCTTGAAATAGCTGAAAGAGAAGAAGATGTCTGTTTCCCTCTCATTTGTCTGCAGTGAGCCATGGGTTTTACCCCAGCTTAATATCTTGGGGTGGGGAAGGGGAGCCCTTCCTGGCTGCCAGTGGGGCTTGGTAACTCATGTTTGTTATTTCGGCTTTTTTGTCTCTCTGTCTCTCCCCCTCCTGGAGTTGTGTAGCACTATCACAGTCTGCTGAACTCCAAAGCAGGTCCCTTGGACAGATTTGGCTCTTTCTCCATTGTTTTTGCGAGAGAATTCAGCTCTATCAGTTAGTCCAATGCCATCTTCCCACAATCCTCCTCATTGTTTTTTAATGGTGTTCAGTTATCCTTTATTAAATGCTATTTCTAAGTTTATGACAGTGTTGTCAAAGAACCATCCATACATCCTTTATTATTATTATTTATTGAGATTTTCATTAAAGGCTAATTTGCAAATTTCCCCATACATGTTTTCTCATACACTTAAAAAGGGTGAATTTTCTGGTCATTTGTTCAAAGTTAAATATAAATGTACTAAATAAGGGAGAGTAAAAAATTTTATATATTTTTACATTCTAAATATGTAATTTGTTATTTTGAGGTGAATTTGAGAGCAAAATGATAAACTATGGATTTGTTTTTTCATGTCAAACTAGTATTTGGATAATTATTTACCTGATGAATTTCTTTGTGAACAGTGTATATACTTTTGGATGCAGACATCATTGTAACTTTTGTCAATCAATAACATAGGTCTGGTTGGTTAAGTTGTAAACAAAAGTGTTCCAAATATTATTAAAAAGGAACAGACTTGGCTAGTACCCATGTTTTTTGTCTTTTGCCATTCACCTTTCCCTTTTCTTCATGTCATGATTGCAGATGCATGAGGAAGAGAACCACAGTCTAAGGATGGCACAAGGGAAAGAAGAAATGGGTAAGGTTTTGGTGGAGTTTTACGTCTGCAAAATATTCCTGGATTCCTGATTATGTGAAAAAAATAAACTGTTATTTATCCTAATCATGGTTTGTATAACTGAAATAAGAACTATTAATAAGAATTGTTTATCTGCTTTAAAATATATAACTGCTTTTTGTAACTGAAATAAGAGCTATTAATAAAACGAATTGTTTATTTGCTTTAAAATGTCACAACTTTTTCCATAAGCCAAATATAAGTATAAGGAAAAGAATAGCCAGGAATTTTTTTTTTTTAAAGAATGTGTGAGCATCTATTTTACTCATTATTAAGAGATGTCAGAAACTTCAAAATCAAATAATGTAATATTTTGCAGCAAATAACACACATTGCTGGGAAGTCAATTGCACTGAAGCAGCAGATACAAATCCACCAATGTAGTCAATGTACCATTGGAAATGGAAAAAAAATACAATCAATTGCACTTATTCACCAGATTGGGTGTGGGAAATTTACAAAATATTTTTCCAGGGTAAATATGTGTGTGTGTGTGTGTGTGTGTGAGTGTATGTGTGAATCAAAGATTTATCAAGTTAAATATAAAATTAATGCAGACTTTAAGCAAAACTAAGGAAAAACCTGGGTATTTCTTGGACTTAGGTTAGGTTAGTTAGAACTTTTTGTTCATGAGTGCTGAGGAGAAAATAGAATGTAAAAGGCTGATATATCTGATTACAAAATTTAAATATTTATATCAAAACTTTTTAGAAGATATCAAGAGGGAAAATAACTGAAATACATTTTCCATACCACTTGGAGAATTAGGGTTATTTAAAAATATTTGATAAAGTAGGTGGCAACAGTTCAAATTCAAATTCAAGAATGATAAGTGCTGCCATAGTAAATAAACTCATCCAGATGAAGAAGAATGTGGACCTGTGGCCTGAAAAGAAATAAGGGCACAAGGGAAGGGTGGTTCTTGGCAGAGCTGCCTTTTTTTTATGAAGAAGTTCCTTTCTTTTTACCTTGAGGAACCACAGTGATGAGAGCAAGTCCCAGAGATATTCACTAGTGAGAGTAATGGGGGTAAGAGAGAGATACAGGACCAGCAGGAATAGTGGTCTCTTAAGGTCCAGTTTTTGGTTGAAGATGTTCAGCCTTCCAACAATTTATTCAAGAAAGTGATAAGAATGAGGAAAGAGAAGTACATGTTAAACATTTGAGGAAAGTGAAGAAATTATGAAATAGTCATCTTGGACAAGACAGAGAAAAATTGAGTAGACAAAAAATAGAGTATGGATGCAATATTAAAGTTCTACCTGAAATTAGTGATATTCCATTTCAAGTAAGAACATTCATCATGCTGAGTGCTTAATGGCAATTTAATTTTCAGTTGATGACTTTAAAAGCAAATTAGGAAAAAAATCCAATTACAGAAAGTTAAAGTTGATCAGAAAATTGAAGAGGAAGATATTGTCTGTAATGGACCACAAAAAGACAAGATGGAAAATAACGAAGCGAGAACAAGACATATGGAGGATATAGACATAAGGTCTAACATGATGTTTTTCTGGAACTTAGGGAATGATAAAGAGTGTAAAGAGATGAAAATTTAAAATTAGGAGGGTTATCTCTGTTTTTTATAGAAGAGTGCTTTGTAAAGAGTTGCACAAATGTAAAGTATTTGTAATCATCATCAATCATGATATCCTTCTTGTCTTGGTGTTGGAACTATTTTGGCCATTGTATTAGTCTGCCAAAGGGGTGCTGATACAAACAAAGCACCAGAAAGCTTCTGGCTTTTAAAATAGGGATTTATTTGGTGGTAAAACTTACAGTTCCAAGGCCAAATTCAGGCATCAACAGAGGTGCTTTCTAATCAAAGTCAGTACTGTTGATCCCTGTGTGGTGCCATGTGGTGAAGCAACATGGTCACTGATCTCTGAGAGGTTTCAGCCTTCCTCTCTGGGCTTCCTCTTTCAGGCTTAGCTGTACTATTTTCTTCCCAATTTCAATTGCAAGCTGACATAGGGCTTGTCTCTTAGGGCTTCCTCTCTCCTGGCATAGGGCTTGTTTCTTTTTGGACGTATATTTTTTCCAGGCCTATATTTTTTCTATCAGTCTCAGCCCATCTAGGCTCCTCCTGATTTCAGCTGTAAGCTATCAGGCAAAATGGCTCATTTCTTTCTGAGTCTCAGCTGTTTGAGCTTTCTCCTTTCTGTTGCATGAGAGGATCAAAAATGACAGAGCTCTCTCTTCTTGTGTGTCTGTCTGCCTCTGTGTCTGTTTCTATCAGACCAAGCAAGTGGATGGCAATACAACCTGCATCATGCCCACTTACATAGTTGAATCAAAAAGTTGAACTCAATCTTAACAGATAATCTAATCAAAGACATCTCAACTGAATTCAATGCAATCAAAGAGTATCACACCCAGAGGAATAGATTAGTTTACAACCATAATCTTTGTCTTTTTGGGATTCATAAAATAATCTCAAACTGCCACAGCTATCAAAACAGGACACTCCACCTAGTCATAGGGGAGGATGTTTTCAAGAAGCAGTACCAAATGCACAATGTGTAGCAATTATTTCTTATTTTCCCCCTCCCCAAAATCAGAGAAATTTGGAAAAGCCAGGGATAAAATGCCTGAATTCTGGTCTCCTTTAAAAACTACATTTTCTATTGCAAAGTCAGTAGTTAATAAGTCCCCCAAAATAGTCACCATCACCCAAGTAATTATGTGAGTTCCCAATCACTTTCTGATATGTAAAGGTCAGTGCCATTTTACTTAAAGCAACAGGAAAGTTTAGGACCAGTCAATTAAATTTGTCAAATGGATTTATAAATGAGAAGGTGGGGATAATCAGCTCATGAAGATGGATATGCGTTTATAAAATACGCATAGAAACCTAACCTATCATTAGTCAAGTATGATTCAACAAAAAAAATGGCCTTCATTATCATTCTAAAGGCTGAGTTTTCCAAAGAACTAGTACTCTTTCACTTATTTTAACAATAAAATGCTCTCAAGAGATCAAATATATCTCTATGATACATGTCCAGGACCCAAATCAAAATTTTGCAGTTACATCTGTACATAAAGTACAGAGGAAAAAGATCCTTCTCAGGGCTTTCTCTTAAATAGAACATGACTTTCTTTCAGGAAAAGCTTTTAAAGGTTATATTTCCAGAACTTTACTTCTAATTCAGAAGCTGGAGAAAGTGGAAGCTAAGAAGTCAGGATCCCTGAACTCTGAAGAATCAGACATGAAAGGGCCTGAGGGAGTGAGGGAACGGTTCTCTCCTGGCAAGACTATACTTGTGCCTTTGTCACCCTCTCTACCACCAAGCTGCATGAACATTGACAAAGAATTGCATTTTCAAAGCTGGATTTTCTAATCTCCATGGTGATGTTAGAAATAAGTTGTCTATCCAAAGGAAAATTACAATCACTTCAATTTCTGTTCAGGTTTAGGACTTAAAGATTTATGAAGCACCTCTGATATGAGAGCAACAGCCCTCCAGAATGCTATGATGGAAGTTCTCCATGGAACAGAATTATCTAGTTCTACTTATAACGGGTAGGTTGGTTTTTGAGAAAGTTGTTTACATTTCTGTACTTAGTTTCATTATTTTTCAAAGGAGGGGGATAAATTAGAGCAATAGATGTCAATCTGCCTTTTGTAATGAAAACATGATTTTAAACAAAATCTTATATTTTGAGTTCCAATACTTAAAATGTTTAAGTGATGCTGGTCTGGTAAAAGTGGGGCAAAATACTTGGAGTCCCATCACCCTATTCTCGAAATTAAGCTGCACAATCCCAGTGGATGCTAAGATTAGGCAGTCTATAATTCCACCACTATCAAAAAGCTGCTTAGCATGCAGTTGTATATAGCCATATGTGTTAGACTGAGTTATATACCCCCCAAAAGACATGTTCTTAATCTTATTCTGTAATCTTGTGGATGTGAAACCATTTGTAAATAGGACTTTTTGATGATGATATTTTCAGTTAAAGGTACGGAAACTGAATCAGTATGGTCTTAATCTCTATTACTAGAGGTATTATAAACACAAGAAATTTGAATGCAGTCAGAGCAGCCAGAAGGTTTAGAAGCCAGAAGTCAGAGAAAGGAGGAAGTCGACATGTGATAGAAAGACTGCCATCACCAGAATATTGCTGACTCTGGGAGAAAGCATGGTCATTCCAAAATCTTGATTTTGGGACTTCTTCTCTCTAAAATTCTGAGAAAATTCTTGTTTTAGTCAATCTACTATATAGTTTTTGTCATAGCAGCTCTGGAAAACTGTTTATGGTTTCAGAAAGTGAGATTATTAAAAATACCTCAAAATTTGAAAATGGCTTGGAATTGGGTAATGGGTAAAGGCTGAAGTAATTTTGAACTCCTTGATAAGAAATGCCTAGAAGGCCTTATTAGTAGGAATATGGACACTAGATAATTGACTGAAGTCACATGAAGTATTAAAGTTCTTTAGTAAAGATAAGACATATATTTATTTCTATATACTGTGAAGATATCAATCCTACCCAAACTAATTGATATATTCAATGCAATACCAATCAAAATTCCAACAACCTACTTTACAGAAATAGAAAAGACAATTACCAAATTTATTTGGAAGGGAAAGGGCACCCAAAAGACAAAAATATCCTAAAAAAGAACTTTTGTTCAATATGGGAGGACTCCTACTGCCTCGCCTTGAAACATATTTCAAAGCTGCAATGGTCAAAACAGCATGGTATTGGCATAAAGATAGACAAATTGATCAGTGAAATAGATTTGAGAGCACAGAAATAGACCATCACCTCTATTACCAACTGTTTTTTGACAGAGCTACCAAGTCCATGTTAATGGGACAAAACAGTCTCTTCAACAAGTAGTGCTGCAAGAACTGTATATCCATAACCAAGAGAATTAAAGAGGTCTCCTATCTCACTCCCTATACAAGAATCAACACCAAATGGATCAAAGACCTAAATGTAAAAGCCAAAACCATAAAACTGCTAGAAGAAAATATAGGAAACATCTTCAAGATCTTGTGGTATGTGGTGGATTCTTGAACCTTACACTGAAAACAGAAGCAACAAAAGAAAAAATAAATAAATGGGACATCTTCAAAATTAAAAACTTTTGCACCTCAAAGGACATTGTCAAAAGGGTGAAAAAGGCAGCTGACTCAATGAGAGGAAATATTTGGAAATCACATAGCAGATAAGGATTTAATATCCATGATATATAAAGACATGCTACAACTCAACAATAAAAAGACAAATGACCCAATTAAAAAATGGGTAAAAGACTTGAATAGACATTTGTCCAAAGAAGAAATACAAATGGTGAAAAAACACATGAAAACATGTTCAACATCACTAGTGATATGGAAAATGCAAATCAAAGCTACAGTGAGATACCATTTCACAATCTCTTAGAATGGCCACTATTAAAATGATGGTAAACTGTAAGTTTTGGAGAATATGTGGAGAAACATCAGTGCTTATTCACTGTTGGTGTGAATGTAGAATGGTACAGCTTACAGCCACTGTGGAGGACTTTTTGGCAGTTTCTAAGGAAGTTGAATATAGATTTACCATGTGACCTGGCAATATCAATAGTAATTATATACCTAGACGAAATGGAGAGCAGTGACAAGAGCAGACATCTGCACACTGATGTTCAGGGAGACATTATTCACAAATGCCAAAAGATGAAAACAGCCCAGGTGCCCATCAAACAATGAATGGATAAAGAAATTGTGGTGTATACATATGATGGAATATTATGCAGCTGTAAGAAGAAATGAAGTTGTGAAGTATATGACAACATGTAATAACATGGAGGACGTTGAGTGAAGCAAGCCAGACACAAAAGGAAAAATACTGTATGATTGTGCTGTTATAAACTAAATATATTGTGTAAACTAATGAAGTTAATAACTAGAATATAGGTCACCAGAAAATAGAATGAGGTCTGAGAATGGAAAACTGAAGTTAATCTGAGCAGAATTGGTAAAAAGGATGTTTGTTCTGAAAACCATTTCTTTTTACTCAAAAGTCACCTCTCTCTAAGTCAAACTCTGCAAATAATCTCACTACCTTCCCCCAAACATAGGACATGACTCACAGGGATAACACTCCCTGGCATCAAGGGATTATTATCAAGCATTAATCAGTGATGCGTTTGGACAAAGACCTTGACTGAAATGAGGAAATATGTAGAGCATAGCAAAACCTCATGTGAAATATAAATATGGGTAATATTGCATATATAAGACTGTTTTTTTTTGAAACTGAAAAAGTGTACATTAATATTACAAGATGCTAATATCAGGCACAAATACAACCAATGCAAAATATGGCAGTAGTATATAGTAATATATTTTTCATCTTCCATTAAGAGTAAATAAAGGAAATATACTAAGTGAAAGAAGCTAGACAAAAGATACTACAATGTGTTTGACTCCATCTAGACAAAATATAAATACAAATAAATTAGAAATATAGAAACAGAATAGTAGCTATATACACTGGAGAAAGCACAGAGAGATTGAGAGGTAATTATTAAGGAGTAGAGCTTTTTTGTCTGTTTTTATTTTATTATTATTTTTATTGGAATAATGAAAATGCTCTAATATGTTTGAAGTGATAAATGCACAACTATGTGATTAAACCAAATACCATTTATTATTTACTTTGGGTGGAATGTACACTTTGGATGGGTTGTATGCTTTATTAATATATATTAATAAAATTGATAAAAAAGATTATGGCATAGGTAAATATAAATACCAGTACTACTATATTTTTTATTTTTAATAAAATTTTATTAAAGTATATCATCCATACATGAGCATACATAAACAAATAACATATAGTAAAATTTGTGAATTTACATAAGAACATGCATATCATCATGCAAGACTCCCAAACATCTCCCAACCACCAACACCTAACATTGTTGTGAAATATTTGTTACATTGTATTTTTTATTTTTAATTCTACTTTTACTTCCCACACAATCTAAAAAGCAAATGCACAAAATGAAACAATAAATCAATGGTTTGGGACTCATAATATATAAATATGATGTAATTTGCTACAAGAACTACATAAAGGTAGGGGAATGGAGAAGTAGGGGAACATAGCTTATGTATGCAATTGAAGTTTAGTTGGAATCAAATAATATGGGATAGTTATAGATTTAGGATGTTAAATTTCAGCCCTATGAAAACCACAAAGAATATATCAGACAATATGCAAACTCACAGAGGTAGAGAGCAGAGTACAGGTTAATAGGCAGGAGAGGAAGGGGAAATGCAAAATTAATGCAAAATGAGTGTAAGGTTTCTGTTTGGGGGAAGGGAAAATACTAGTAATGGATGGTGGTGACGGTACTGCAACATTGCGAATCTAAGTAATACTAATGAAAGGTATGTTTGGATAGGGTTGGGATAGGAAGATTTACATATATATATATATAGATACACACACACATATACACTTAAGGCAAAGAAAGATAAACTAAAGAAATAATGACAATTAAATGTAATACAAGATACTGATGAGATAAGAATGGGGGAGAAAAGGCTCAAGAGGACATTCTTGGGACAAGAGAAAAAAATAGATTACATAGTGTAAACTTTATGTGAATGTTAAATTCCTTGAACTTGATAACTGCATTTAAATAATTAAAGAAGTGAATCTTCTTTCATAAGAACTGTATGTGGAAGTATGTGTTCAAGGATTACAATGTTCAACTGCTGATAGGTAGGTAGGTAGACAGAGAGATAGAAGATAGATAGATAGATAGATAGATAGATAGATAGATAGATAGATAGACAGATTGATGATAAAGAGAATGATATGGCAATGATGGCAAAATTTTAAAATTGATGAATCTGGGTGTCTGGATAGGTGGGCATATGTTGGAGTTCTTTCTATGGGGTTTGTATTACTTTTGCAACTGTCTTGTAAATTGGTAATTACATCAAAATAAAACGTTAAAAAAAAGATGCTTCTGGGGCAGATTTACAAGGAAATGACAAAAGTGTTGGAAACTGGAAAAACCGTTTCCTTGTTATAAAATGGCATAAAACTTGGCAAAATTGTGTTCTGATATCAGACAGAAGGTAGAATTTGTTAGCAATGAAATTGAATAGCTAGCTGAGGAGATTTCCAAGCAAAGTATGGAAGGCACAACCTGGTTTCTTCTTGCTGCTTCTCATAAAATGAGAACAGAATGGGAAAAACTGAAGCCTGAACTGTTAAGCACAAAATAACCAGTAATTGATGATTTGGAAAATTCTAAGTCTATTCAAATAGCAGGCTCTGAATCTAGGGCAAAAAGAAGCTCTATCGAGTTCTACCTGAGTTTATTGGAGGTGATCACCCAGAAAACAAAACCCTAAACAAGGGTGTGGCAGAACCACCCTAAGTTAAGGAGATCAGTTGAATGAATCATGGAACCAGTCAGCCATCTCACAGGAAGTTCAGATTGCAAATGAATTTATCTAGAAAGGATTTGTGGAAGATCCTTTTGTCTGATGACATGGACCTCCTCAAAGTGCACACAAAAGTGACAAGGTTTCTGAGACTTCTGTATGAGCAAAAGCTCATCAGCCTAGACTGAAAAAGACAAAGATGGGACAAAATGAAAGGAAAAACAAGGATCCCAGGGGCAGAACTATGGAATCAGAGGCCTGGATTGAAGAAGAGATATTCTTAATCCAAGAGAAAGGGGATTCTGCCCTGCTACTTGAAGGGGGCAGGGCTTCCACCCCAATATTTTGGGAAAGTGCAGTCTCCAACCCAATGCTTATAGAAGTTGGGAACTATGCCATAGAATTTGGGGAAAGCATGGGCACAACCCAGGTTCTTAGAGAGGATAGGGCCTGTGATATGATGTTTAGGGATAACGTAACTACTTCGTGCTGAGAATACCCCTTATTCTGGAAGAGCTTGGTCAATGCCTTAAAACTTATAAAGGGTGGTACTTCCATTCCATTATGCCCAGAGGACAAAGTATCAATTCACAGATAATTCTTAGGCCTTGAAATCTAATGGATTTCTTTGGAACATGTGACCCCTGTTTTCCTTCCAATTTCTCCCTTCTGGAATGGGACTGCCTATACTATGCCTGTCCTCCCAGCATTGTGTTTTGAAAGAAGATAACTTATTTTCTAGGTTTCATAGGTCCAAAGACAGAGAAGAATTTTGGCCCTGGACAAACCACACCCATAATTGATTTTGCCCAGACTTTGTACTTAGAGTTGTTGTTGAAATGACTTATGGTTTTTTGGATGTTTTATGGAATGGATATATTTTGCATGTGCAGGAGCATGTCTTTTGGGGGTCCAGATGGAAGATGTTTAGGAATTGAATCATGTGCCCCACAAAAGACATGTTCTTAACTGTATTCTTGTGGGTATGACCCCATTTGTAAATAGGACATTTTTTAGATGTTATTGTTAGTTAAGATTGTGGTCAAACAGAATCAGGGTGACTCTTAATGTGTATTACTTGAGGATTTATAAAGTGGAAAAATTTGGAGACTTTCAGAGAAGTCAGGAGATGTGGAAGACAGAAGTCAGAGAAAGTCACAGGAGGACAGAATGAAGCAGACCTCTATGTGATGGATGAGTGCGATGACCAGAACATTACTGACTTTTGGAGAAAGCATGACCTTTCCAACGTCTTGATTTTGGGACTTCTGGCCTCTAAAAATGTGAGCCAATAAATTCTTGTTGTTTAAAACAACCTGCCGTGTGGCAAACTAAGACAGTTGAGTATTTAATGAGTTCTCCTTTGAGAAAAAATAAAAGATATCATTGCTCCTAAAACACACTTTCACTTCACTGAATTTTCTTAGAGAAAGTTCACAATATGTGTAAGGTAAAATATTAGTAGCAAGTTAATGCAGTTTTACTTCAGAGGTTGACTTTTTTATATTATCTGCTTAATTGATATAATGTCTTTTTATTCATAAAGTTCACTTTTGTATCATCTGAAGTTCATAGTACATATATATATTTTTTTTCTTAAAACTTTAAACAAAATGTCAAGAAGGAAAATCCTCATGGATGATTTTAGTTAACAATGAAGTACCTATCCAGCATAAAACAACTTAAAGTAATAATATATTTAACTTAAATATTTTACTGTTTGAAGAAAAATAAATCAGGACATTTTTAAAGTGAAAGTAAATGAGTTAAAAAAACTTTAGGTAGATATATGGTATTCTATGAAAAGATTCACTCTTGTTATATAAATGATTCAAAGATCGTCAATGTATATTGGCCCTGTGTGTTATTTACTCCTTCATAGAATCATGGCGCTATTGACCCAAAGCCTGCAGACTACAAATTCAAATTATTTAACATCCAATTGCTTTAAAAATAGCTCAAATAGGTTTTTCTATTTAGTCAATGATAGCCAACTCATTTGCATATCCCAAAAACGTCCACCCCAAATCTGCTGGCCATAGATAAGATAGGCCTTTGAGTTTATGTAAGACCCTGAGCCTTTTCTGCTTCTCCAGGCTCTTTCAGAGAAATCAGCACACAGCACCAGAGACTAACCACACAGAAGGAGAGTCAGTGAAAGAAAAACTTCTAGATGAGAGTGGAATCTGAAGAGGGATTTAAATTTCTAGATTATTATCTCCATGGCAGCCTCTGGAAGGTCTACTGAGAGGGACTGCTCATCCTAGACAACTTGTTCAAGCATCTACTGAATAAATCTATGTTACTGCCATTCTCTTGTCATGTCATTTGCTTGATCAGCTTTGAAACCCCAGAATTCACAACTCTGAGAAAAAAATAGCATTTTAACTGTCAGAGTTATAGTCATTTACTTTATGTGATGCTTTTTTGCTTACAAATTTCATTCAGAGCATTCCATTCAATTTAACTTTTGCTTCTTTTAAAAATAATTTTTTCTTTATTTTTAATGGAACTTTAGATTACATACATTACATTGAAAATATAAGGGATTTCCATATACCCCACCCCCTTCCCCTCCCACACTTTCCCCCATTCATACCATCTTTCATTAATGTGGTACCTTTGTTACAATTGATGAACACATATTGAAGCATTGCTACAAACCATGGTCTATAGTTTACTTTATGTTTTACACTTTGCACCACACAATTTTATAGGTTTTGACAAAATGTATAATGGCTGGTATCCATCATTATAATATCATGCAGAACAATTCCAGTGTCTCAAAAATGCCTCATGTTATACCTATTGTTCTCTCTCCCTCCCCTTGGAACCCCTAGTAACCACTGTTTTTATATCAATATCACAAGTTCTTCCATTACTAGAATAATAATGTCTACTTTAGTCCATAGTTGCATTCCCCCCTTACACTTGTTCACTCCTCTATCTCAAGGATTTTGGGATGGTGATGCCCACTCTGCTTCCAACTGAGAGGGCCTTAGATCTCATGGGGCAGATGGATGGAACTGTTTTGCTTGCAGTTGAAGATATATCTGCTTCTTGGTTTTGGCATCATCTATGTTCAACCTTTTATTAGTTGTTCTGGGTGAGTCTGATGAACTGATGATTAGTGTTGGCAGCAACTCTGCTGAGATTCAGGGTTCACCCAGCATATGAAGAGCCAGAAGATTTAAGTCTCTGGGACATATATTTAATGGGTTTAGTGCTAATTATAGGTTCAAATAAATGGAAGAGAAGAACCATGTGTAGGAAAATTATAAATGAATCTAACTCTGATACATTGGGAGAGATAGGTTATCATATATTCCAAGGTAAGGCCCACTGATGGGGTGCAGATTTCCTGATGTTGTCTAACTTGCCTTTAGTGTCTGGATGTTTCTAGAGCCCCCAAGAGCACCCCTGTTTGAGACACTGTTTACTGTGGCAGACAGTGAGATCCCCCTGAGACATGCATAAACATAACCTGTGGAATGACCTACTGACTCATTTTGAAATCTCTTAACCATTGTATTAGTCAGCCAGAGGGGTGCTGATGCAAAATACCATAAATCTGTTGGCTTTTATTAAGGGTGTTTATTTGGGGTAGAAGCTTACAGTTACCAGGCCGTAAAGCATAAGTTACTTCCCTCACCAAAGTCTGTTGCCACTTGTTGGAGCAAGATGGCTGCGGATATCTGCAAAGGTTCAGGTTTCTTCTTCCTCTTAAGGCTCCATGGTCCCAGCTTCTTCCAATATCAGCTGTAGGCTGGGATAAGTCTCATCTCTCTCCTAGGGCTCATTTCTCTTCAGTCTCAGCTGCTCTATTGTCTCCATAAGGCCAGCTGTAAACTATCAGGCAAATGGCTCATCTCTCTTCCTGGGGCCCCTGCTGTGTCTAATGGAGCTTTCTCTCTTTCCTCATGTATCTGCTTCTCTGTGTTCTTCTCCTGTGTGTTTACTTCCTGGGGTTCCAGCATCTAAAAACTCCAACTTCCCTTCCCTGCCCTGTGGTTTCTTGGTTATTGATTTAATTAAGCAATCTCTATAAAAGCACGGTATCAAATATTATGTAATCTGACATAAATTTGTGGTTTACACATTAAGTGGAAGAGATGAATTATTTGTTTGTGCTTTTAAATGACAGATGCTTTATATTTGGTGGCTAAAAGATTTCTACTCTATCCATCCTTGTTTAGAATCAAAATGTTAAAGTATATGCAAATTACTTGACTATTTATTCTAAAGAATGTTTTCCCTTCACTTGCTTTGAACAAAGGAAGTCTAGGTCATGTAACTATTAAGGTTCAAGGTGTACATACTACGTATGCTTTTGTTTAAAAAGTATCCTGAACTGAACAAAATTTTCAACTACTTGTATGACTCATGACCATGCCAGGAAAATAGTTATTTTTCATAATTATCAAAAAGAAAGTGTAGTTAAGCCAATTTGAAACTTATACTGCCAACTTGTTTTTCTTTATCTAATTTTCCAAAAAAAACAAACAAACCATAAAAAGACATGAAAAATAGGTAACAGTTATGGGTGCTTTTTCGGATGATGAATAAGAAGGGACATTATTACAGTCTTTAGATGGGAGACTAGTCATTATTGAATGGAGATACTGAAAGTATGATATTCAAACTCTGTTTTCTGACTTGAAGAGGTAAGTACAGAATTAACAGTAAGATAGTAATGGATAGTAATCCATTAAAACCTATGGGTTTTGAGCTACAAAGAATAAGGTAAAATGGACTTAAAGTTGATAAAGCAGACTCTCCTTTACTTAGCATGGAAAAGAGACATGGGTATTTTCCTTAGCTGGGTGCATGTCTTATGCATAAATGTTTGCTTCTAAAAGATGGATCTATGGACTCTAACATGAAGTAAACATGAATGCAAATCAGCCATTCACTTTATGTTGGTAAACAATTTTTCAAGTAAAATAATTTCTTCAACAAATTTGTCATAAAGGTTTAAAAAATTATTTTGAAAAAACTATTCCCTAATAACTAAGTCACCTATTTTTAATGAATTTGTGACATTTTGTAATTATTTTAGTGATAGTAATATTGATTTAGAGTCAGTGAAATGCCCAACTAATTTAAATTTATTGGTCAGTGAAAGCCAGGCACAAGTGTTGGTGGGATAAATGGAGTTATTGATAATCTTATAATGGACATTACTGATTTCAGAAATACTGAGAATCACAAAAATATTCAATCCAAGGTGCACATATGGCATTACTGAGAAGTGAATGTAATTATCAGCATTTGGAGTTAGAATTTAGATGTTTATTCCACATATTTCTTGCTCTCAAAGAACTTAAAATATGTAATAGTACATTACAAGTACCACTTATTCAAGAACTTGATAATAATCAATTAGGAAATAACAAATATTGAATTATTTTAAGATTAGATTTCCAAATACAAAAATGAAATTTTTTTTCATTATTTGAATAGAAGATAAATTAATTGATTGCATATTGTGTTTAACTATCAGAGCATATCTAAAAACATAGTTTCCATACATGAGAATAAAATATGAAATCTTGGGAGATGAAGGAAAACTTTTATTTGCATTTTAGTTTTAAAACCTTGTAGGTGTTAAGTTTTTAATACCAATGAAGATGGAATGAAGCTACACTATATATGTGTAAATATATGTAATGTATGTTTTAGTTTGTTAAGGCTTCCAATGCAATATACCAGAAATGGGTTGGCTTTTATAAATGGAATTTATGTGAGATAAAAGCTTACAGTTCCAAGATTGTGAAAATGTCCAAAATCAAGCATCATTAGAGATGTTTTCTCAATAAAGTTCAGCTGCTAGAAGATCCTGGCGTCCTGCCATGTGGTGAGGCAAGTCTGCAGGTCTGCTCATCTCTCTCTAGTTTCTCCTAGAGTTCAGCTGTGATCAGCTGATGTGATCAGGCATCTCTACCTTGGCCTCGTCTGAATCTTGGGATTTCTCTGTCTTCTGCAGATATTGGTGAACCTGGAGTCCTCACACATGGACGGATCAAAATGGCTAAGCTCCCTTTTTTTGTGTAATCTCAGTTTATATAAGGCCCAGCAAGAGGGCAGAGACCCAACCTGGGTCACTCATCATTGACATGGTCCAATTAAAAGCCCCAAAAGTGATCTAATCAAGTGATCTAATCAAACATCCCTTAGGTGACTTTATTGAAATCAAAGTCCCCTGCCCCCAAGAATAGATAAGTTTAAAAACATAGTCTTTTCTTGGATTTGCAAAATTCAAACTATCCCACTGTATAACACAGTGAACCCTGGTGTTAATAGTACAGGTATAAGAATGTTCTTTCATGAGTTATAACAATATATAGTGTTAATAATAGGGTGGTATATGGGAAAAAGATGTCTAGTGTAAACTATGGACTGTACTTTGTACTATTTTAATATCAATTGTAACAAATGAAACACAGTAATGCAAAGTGTCAACAATAGGAAGCATATGAGAATCTTGTATGTTTTATGTGAATCTTCTGTAAACTACAACATCTCTTATTAAAAATAATAAAGTTATGGTTTAAGGAAAAAATTAATTTGTAGAAAAATTGAAGAAAAGTTATGATACCCAGCAGTTGAACAGATATCTTTCATAAAATTATTAGTGTTTGTGCCTTGATTTAGTTCCTTTGCAGGTGAGAAAGACCCAAGCTATATACCGTGTATGCTGCTCTAGGAATCCCACAGTCTGAACACTTTTAACTCCTCCCTTCACTTCTGGCACCGTAAATTTTCCTGTATTCAAGTTTATCAATATATTGTTTTATCCATTGTGATTAAAGTTTATTAAAATTAATAAGTCCTGTACTTACAAGTTACAGATCAAATAACTAGATATTGCTTGCATGTAATATATTCTGTAAAAAAATATGGAATAACTAGATAACTTCTTCTCTTACCAGGTCAATTATTTTTGATGAGGAATTAACAGACATTTTCTTTGTTTTCCCCTGTGTTTCTTTAGTTTAATTACTGAAATGCAAAAAAAAGAAAAATTGACTTTTCCACTTTTGGGATAACATGTGCATGTGTGTGCATGTCAGATTACTTTCTAAATATGTTTTACTAGTCTGAATACTGATACTTTTCTCTGTTATGGTTCCTCTTGACTCAGAGTCCTCAGAAATAAAAATGTAATTTATATGCTCCTCACAATCATCATAGAAACTTCTATTATGGGAAGATTAGAAAGCACATAGCCCCTTGTTGAATCACATCATGATTCTGATATCCAGTCAGTCATATGCTACCAGTGTCCCAACTCTAGGTTCAGGCACTATTTCTTGATTAGATCCAGTTCAGAGTGTGGTTTCATAGTAACTTATTTTCTTTGTTTTAATGATCCCACACTCTTAACTGCCTTTACTTTACAATAAGAAATGGCCCATGTTTGCATTTGAATATCTCACTAAGCCTCCTGTTAATAGAAAGTAGGGGCCCTTTGGGTTCTTTTCATTTTGTACCCTCTTTCTTTTTAGGTCAAGCTGATTTAACTCTCTTAATAAATTTGTGCCTTTCTTATGAATTTGATTGTGTTCACTACTTAACCCCTAAAGCCACACTCAAAATTATTTTCAAGACAAACTTTTAATTACTTTGGACAGAGTGTCAGACTGCTGTGAGATAATGCCCATAAGTTTCTTAGAATCCTTTTTGTCTACCTGAGTGTGCCCATCAGGCATCACCTTGAATCTTTTTAAGATCATAACACGGGTCTTACAGTCACACCTCAATTTTAAATTTATCTTAAGGCTATTATTAGCTTGAGAGACTGGAGATTATAGAACAGTTTTATTTTACAACACATGTTCTTGGCTCTTCATAGATCTTCAAAATTCTACTTTTAAACTAAACAGTTTCTTCTTTAGTTCATATATTTCTTTCCATACATTATCATATGCAGCTAAAAATATCCTGTTGATATTGTGAATATGCTGCCTAGAAATCTCATTGACTGAAGTGACTATTTCATTACATATGTCCTCCATCTTTCAAGTTACCACGCAAATTTTTTTCTGCCACTACACTATATTCATGGTCTGTTTAAGCCTCTTATAGCAGACTTTATTCCTCTTCCATCCTCTATTAACAGTCTTCTCACCACCTTTTCAGTCCCCTCTGACTATCTGGTACCATAGCCAACACCACATACTTAAGATTTGGTTATGGCAGCACTTCACTTCTAATTTCTGCATTAGTTATCTATTAATGTACAATAAATCACCCCATACTTAAAGGCTCAAAACAGAAATATTTTGTTATTACTTACAATTTTATGGTTTGGGTGGGCATTTTTTACAATGTTTCTTTTTGTTGTACCCTGAAGGTGTTTATTTAGCTTTCTGAGTTTCTTCAATTTTGAAATGCTCAGCCATCATTTTTAAAAATTGCTTCTGATCCTTAATTTCTTTCCTCTTGTGGGATTCCCATTATCCCTATAGTTGGCATTTTAACCAAGTAGATATCTCTTATGGTTTATTTTATTTGTTTACACTTTCTGTCCTCTGTCTTTGAAGTCTTGATTCCCAAATTCTCCTATGTTTCATGCTATAATTTCCATGTAATTAATTTCTGATATTGTCTTTCAGATATAGAAAGTCCATTTAACCTTTCTATTTGTTCAAATTTAATGTTAAAATTATGCAATTTTTTTCCTCTGCCTCATATATTTTTCTCTATTTTCTCTACCACATTAATAAGAAATGTGTCTTGTCTACAAACTTCAATATCAAGATCATATCTGCATATGTTTTTATTGACTGTTTTCCCTCTTGAGCTATATTTACTTAATTTTTCACATCACATGTTTATTGTATATTGGCAATTGTGAATGATCATTGTAGATTTTCTGGGCTATGTCACATTCCTCTAAAATTATTTTGTTTTGCCCTGGCAGGTAGCTAAATTACTGGCAGATCACCTGAACACTGTCAAGACCCAGTTTTAAGCTTTTGTTAGAGTTAGGTTTTATTTTTGTTTGCAGTCATAAGGTGTAGCCCTTGTTTGTTAGGCATAGTACATATATCCCAGGCATGGCCATCATGGGTTTTCAAATGGAAAAATGTGCTTCTCACTGAATTCTCTTCACTCCAGCTGACCCTGATGCAGGCTTCTGACATCTCTTCCAAGCAACCCAATTTCGTAGATAAAATTTATCCTCCAATAAATCTGGTTCATTGTGCATGTGCAGTTTGCTATTTGGTAAAGACTCTGCAAGGAATAATTATGGCGATTTGGGGGATCTTATTTTTGTTTCTCCTTCCTTAGTGGAAAATGGCCACCAGATTCTAGTCATCTAGAAAACTCCAATCCATGATCTCATTTTCCAGAGTGATGGAAACAGTTTCTGCTCTTTCACTACTTCTCTGTGCTGCTTTTTGGAATTACACTCCAGGGAAACTGGATTCCCAATTGAAGTTAAATTGCTGATTAACTAGCTAGTTAAATTGGCATTTACGTCATTTTTAAAGTTCCACATATTTTTTTGTTAATTATCAAATTAAACAGACCATGGCTTGTTAGAATGAAATCACAGCATACTATCACCTTTTAAAAGATTGAAAAATCATTGCAGATGACTTCTGGTTACAGCACCAACATGTAAAGAACTTGAAAGTCATTACTTTCATTTTTATGACAGGAAAACAATTTTCTTGGATCCCTATGAGAATTGAGGTTGCAGGGGAAAATTCCACCATGAAATCTGAAAATAAAGTGAATACAGAGTCACTGCTGAGATCAACTTACCTGGAACAGTAGTTCCTAATGCCATAATCTGGTAAAGCACTTCAATTGTAATTTTAATGAATTACTGGAGGCAGAGTTTAGACTAGCATGAAAGTGTGAAACTCCTGGGGGCTGTTGCATTAGACAAGCCTGCACACATTCATGAGATTTGCCACCAGGAACTCCATTATGTTCTCATGTTGAAGAGCCAAGAGTTAAACCCTCACAGTTATGGAAAGGAACAACCCATTAAAATATACACAGAGTGTTGTCTAAAACAAAAGGATTCACTAAATGGTACTTTAATTCCACTATTATAGTTGGTGATGTCAACACTCTTCTTTTAATAAATATTAGATCAAGCAGGTGGTATATCAGTAAGGATCTAGTTGAATTGAACAGTAGTTTCAATCAAATTTAAATAAGAGAAATTTATAGGCCACTCAATACAACAACATAAATCAAATTCTTTTCAAACTCATATGGAACATTCTACATTCTGGGCTATAAAATTCAGCATTAAAATTTAAAAGAATAGAAATTAGCAATGTTGAATTCTACCTGCACTTGATGGTCATAGAAAACAGTGATGGTAAAGAGAGTCCCATCACACTCTTTTGGGTTCTAAGAACTGTCTTACTGCAAACAGACAAACAAACAAACAAACAAACAAACAAAACACCTTTCCCCATATGACTTAGGTAATATTCATGTGTGCTTCCTTTTTTACCTATAAAGTCAGGCAGAAACCCTCCAAATTTCCTGTCTTTGTCCCATAAATGTTTTGCCTAACTGTTTTGTCCGCACTGACCAATTGGAAATAAAATGTATGCTAACCAAACTTTGATTAAGATCTTTCCTTCCTCCATGCTCCTGAACTTTGACCCATCTTCACCCTGAGCTAACATACAATTCTCCTAATGGCCTTTCCCAAGGATAGGTTGATTTTAGGGTAAAACATTCTCAGATTTGGATCTGCTATCTGATCACTCTACCCACAGTCATCCCACTTCCCCATACCTGGTTCTTTCCAGCCTTTTTTACTTCATCCAACAGAAGAATAGCCCTGTTCTGCCCAACTTTTGAGACCTTAGATAATATCATGATTGGAGGCTTCTTCCTATTACAATAGTAACTTTCATATACATACAGAGAGCAAGAAAGTGTATGAAAGTATGCTCAATATCATTTTTCATTAGGGAATTAAAATTAAAACAACAATACATTAGAAAATAATAAAATATTGGTATGGCTAAAATCCAAAAATCTGACAATGTCAAATGCTCAAGAAGTTGCAGAGCAACAGGAACTTTCATTCATTGCTGGAGAAAATGCAAAATGGCACAATCACTTTGGAAGACATTTTGATGATTTACTACAAAGTTAATTACAAAGCTAATTACAAAGCTAATTACAAAGTCATTACAAAGCTAAGGTGAAACAAGAGGATCTTTTTAGCACAGTGAACCTTTTCTGCGTGATACTCTAATGGTGGATTCATAGCAGTGTACATTTTTAAGACCCATAGCACTTTCACACAAAAAGTGAATGTTAACATATGCAAATTAAAAACATGTTAGGGATTTGGAGTATCTCAGAAGAGACTTCAGACTGTGAAAAGTGTCTAACTGTATCACAAATACAGGTAACAACTTCACTGAAGGTAGTTTGGTGGAGAAATTGTTGACCTAAGTAATTTTGAAAACGGGTGGAATCTGTTACAATTGAAGGCAAAAGGACTTGTGCATAAACACTGAACTCTAGTTGATTAAATTATTTTCTGTAGGTGTATAGTTTAACAATTCTCATGGTGATATACATGTATGCTGGAATTAAACAATTAAGTAAATAGATTGGAAATGCATAAAAGCATGAAAGACAGATTTCTAAATATTGTAGTGAGAGTTTTACTGATAAGCAAAAGGCAGATGCTAAAGTGATCAATGTTGCAATACATTAGAGTTCAGATATCAGTTTAACTTAATATAAATAGATATTATTAGATATATAAATATTTATAAATATGTGTATATAATGGTTTAGTATGACAAATAGAGAGTCTAGCTTGGTCAAATGAGAGAACCTAGAGATGATAGCCCAGTAACAGCAAGCACAACTCGTCCCAAATTTTGGTTTCTAATACCATTCTCCAGTTAAAAGAAATAAGAATTCTTGAAAAAGATAGTTTATTTAAGCAGGGGAATATAAAACTCTGAGTCAATAAATTTCTATCGTTTAAGCTAAATCATTTCATTGTATTTGCTTAAGCAGCCTAAGAAACTAAAACAATGCTAATATAAAATATTAATAATATGGGAAACTGGGTGCAATGTTATGGGAACTCAATACTACCTTCATAATTTCTCTGTAAATTTAAAATGATTCAAATAAAATAAAGTTTATTAAAATTATTTTTAACCCCATGGTCCATAGTTTTATCTTATACTGTTCGGTCATCTTTGTCTTCAAGCATTTAAATATAGTTCCTTATGAACAAGATGGAAAAAGAACAGAGATGAACACTAACCAGAGATATTGGCTGCTTTGAGTTACAGATAGTATGATAAAATATATTTACCTAAGAATCATTATGTCAATAATTTAATTACCATATTGCAACACCTACCACTAATCACTTCAGAGTGTTAACACTTGTTTCTAAATTCTTCATGGGCAAGAATCATTTATATGTCTACAAACTTCCCAGAATCTAGAGCAGTGTATTTCATATAAATATTTTTGAATGAGCTAATGTATCCTTTAGTCTATAGCAGTTATTAGATATTATTAATCAAGTTAATACTCTCATTACTTTCGAGAATTGTTAAGAAAATTTAAGTTTATGTCATCTAACCTTTCTAGGGATTCTGTTTATATATATAAGGTCCTTTAAATACTTATCTTCTAATATCATTGTTTTCATCATCATAATTAACTCAGAAAGCTTTATTCAATTATTTCATAATAAAACATAGAATTTAAGAGGAAAAAGTAAATTAGAGACATTATCTATTCTGGGTAGCAACAAACTTGTAAAGTTCTTCTAAACGAACTAACATGCTCTTTAAATTGCTACAAGAATTTCTCTGAACAGTCCAAGATTATTTTCTCAAGAGGAGGCTAATGCTTTTATCCATTTAGTGACTACTTGATATTTTCACAGGGGGTTATTATAATGATCAGAGGTAATGCGTCACCAGGCTCTTATAAGCTGTAAAATTTATGAGACGGATGTATTTGTCAAACTCTTTGAAGGCACTCTATGATATCTTATGTAGGATTAGTTTTCCTGGAAGTCCAGCAGACAGAGGCCATTTAATAAACTCTTTACTACTAGTCAAAATGATGTCCTACTGATACCATCTGGATGTCTGTTGGAATCAAGTTTCGTTTTACTGGTAGGGACCAGAGCTGAGTCAGTGATAAGCTTCCTGTTCAGAAATGTTTAAACAAAAATGTTTAATCATCAAGCCAGTTGATGGATTGTATTATAATCTTGTGATTTGATAGGATAGGTACTTTGAGATTATAGACAAAATTTTAATAATTACTTTAAAAAAAAACTCTTGGAAAGTAAAGTATTTTAAACTTTTCTATTTTGCCTAATAAACAGCTATTCTAACAATTACTTTTCTTGTTCTGCATAGATTATAGTCTTGTATAATTTCATCAATTTAAATCCACAGGAATAGGGTCATTTGTGCAATCATTCAGTCTTTTGTTTCCTAGGTAACAGAGTAGTGAAGAGATGAAAAATGGACACCCACTTTCTTTGCTGCTATTATTTGACCCTGTGCTAATTCATATAATTCATGAGTTTCTTTCTTTTCTTCCTGAGCAGATTCTGCTGTGGTTTTAAGGCAAATTTAAAACTACATTTTCATTTATAGTTTATGAAATCCTACAATAGACTTGTTAGTGTGGTATTCAAAATTTTGAAAGTTTTCACAGGTATAATCCATATTTGAAATTCTGAATTTCATTGTAACAGAAATGAACAATGCTATTAAGTATTTTGTGAAAAATCTCAATAGGTATGTATTTTCTTGGGTGATAAAATATTTTAAGGGAGAAGCAGTTATAGAATATTACTTTTTGGGAAATATATTGTAATACTGGTTTTCATATGAAATAATGTATTTAAATAGACACATTTTTGAAATTACATTGTGGTGGTGAAAAAATCATAAAGTAAGTTGTCTGGTGTTAATCTATATTTATATATACATGTGACTTCTTACAATTATAATGGTTTGATTTATTTAATAAAATTAGTGTTTGGCTTCAATATTTGATTTTTCATATTTCCTAGATTTCAGTTTTTACATATACTTTTGAATAACTTTTTTGATTTTTTAATAAACAAAGTTGTAGGTTTATGGAAAAGTTGTGCAGAATATACAGAATTTCCATATAACCCCTAAGCACATACACACATTTTCCCTTATTATTAACACTTTGCATTAGTACAGTAACTTTGTTACAATTGAGGTAAGAATATTATTATAATTATACTATTAACTATAGCCCATCATTTACATTAGGATTCACTGTTTTGTTGTATATTTTTATGTTATTTTTAAAATTTTTATTCTAGTAACATATAGTAGCACATTGAAAAGTATATTTATACATGAAGCTGCATGTTGGTAAAGATTCAAGTAATGCTGAGCATTTCTGAATAGAAAGCTTGATCTCAAAACTTCAGTTTGTGTTCCTTCTATCATCCTAATCTGGCATAATGCACAGCATATAATTTTTGAGATTTTTCACCTACTTGTAATATTGTAGAGGAATGAGTGATTTCTTGCAAGATGTAATCTGAAGGCAGCAAAGTGGTAATTTGGAAAGTTATCTTGTTCTTTGGATCTAAGGTAAACAATGGTCTGCCCAAGAGGACAAAATTTGATTTCTACCTAGACTGTAGATAACCGAGTTTAGGGACAAATTGCTTTCATTTCATTAACTATTTAGTTTGCCTTAAAATTGGCAGGTTCAGAATCATTGTTCAAATTCCTTTAAGCTACTATATAAGAAAAGCTGCATAATATTATTAAAAATCTCCAGTTATGTTAAATGAAATTAATACTATGCATTAGCAAGCCTACAAGACAGAAAATTGTGAAATTCATAATTTGGAATATATATTCTGCTTGCATTTACCCATAACTGTTAT